>CANYBF010301717.1:0-17957 GCA_948192965.1 Dalechampia spathulata
TTGTTTTTTTTTTATATAAATTTTAAATTTTATACTGTTAGAAAAATATATATATATATATATATATATATATATATATATATATATATATATATATATATATATTAATACTAAAGAGTACTTTATAATAAATACTGGTATAGGAAATATTATTTTTCATAGGAAAGTTAAAAAAATATCAATAATAATTTTAAAGTTATATGTATTTTTAGAAAACTTTATTTTCTATTTCATTTTTTTATTTTAAAAATTGTATCAACTAAATAATAAATTTTGTTTTCTAATTTTTTAGAATAATTTATAGAAAAAATTATAATTATTCTTAACTAAATGAAATCAATATAGTTAATGAAATTAATTAAGTATTAAAAATAATATAATCATACATTTTAATTAATAAACTATTAAACAACATGATTACTTGTTTTAAGTGAGAATTTTTGTACAGTTTTGTCCCTTTAGACTATGTAATTCATTTAGATAATCATCAGATTCACAAAATTTGTGGATTTGGTTATTCATTTAACTGGATGGTCACCTCATCTTTCAGTGTTCCACTTAGGCAGAGGGCTTTCTTAGCATTGAGATTATTCTTTACTGATGAGAAAGCATATCTTCCTTGATAGACATGGCAATGGGTGGGAGCAGTGGCGGGGATAAGTCATTGTGTATATATATATAATACATCTAAAAATATTAAAAATATGTTCCTCTAGTGTTGTTACTTGTACCTTAACCAATGACGAATAAATAATAAAATCTCGGTGGGCATGGCTGCGACATCATAATGCAATGCAATTTACACAAATTTGGATTTCAAGTTCTTGTTATGCTTATCTTGAGATGAGTAAAACTTCTTTTCAAATATTGCAGATGGTACAGGGCATGGACGAAATTCATACTGTTATGGGCAGTGTACTCGTCTTTTTTCACACCTATGGAATTTGGTTTCTTCAGAGGATTGCCCGAAAATCTCTTCGTACTTGATATTGTTGGACAAATTGCTTTTCTTTTGGATATCATTTTACAATTTTTCATTGCATACAGAGACAGCCAAACATATCGTATGATATATAAACGCACCCCAATTGCTCTGAGGTGAATTTCGTCTCGTTTGTTCTTTACTCATTGTCACGCTGCAAGATGGACTTCCTTATTACCTGCATTTCATTAACTACTTGTGCTTTGCCCACACGATGATCTCGGTTTATCTCACTTCTGCTTTTGCAGGTACTTGAAATCTCATTTCATCATTGATTTACTTGCTTGCATGCCTTGGGACATCATTTACAAGGTACTCATTGAAAAACTTAAGGGCTCAAAGTGTGAATAGCAGCAGAAAAACTTAGAACAACAGAGGAAAAATATGCTGATATATTTTGCATTCACCACACTGGTTTTTCTGATACAATTAGGATATATTACAGCTGATACTGGTAATACAAAAATTACACTTTTAGTTCAAACTTTAGGCACCCTACCTAAGTACAAAGTACATGATTAACTTTGACAAAAAAACCCGACTAAAGTCATACTTTTTACTGACAACATCAGCTGATTAAAGACTTTAGCAGAGAAGATAACTCTGCAGTATTTTGCACCTTATTTCTGCTGCAGCAAAATATCCATTTAGATCCCTTTAAGTTTCAGCTGCAATTTTAACACTCCCAACACTCATTTGAATCTTTGCTTAATTCTTCCAGCCTATGCTTTACCTCCATATGTTGATCATGAATATTTAAGTTATCAATGTATTTAACAGGCGAGTGGACGTATAGAAGGGGTGAGGTATCTTCTGTGGATTAGGCTAAGTCGGGTGCGGAAAGTTACCGATTTTTTCCGAAAGATGGAGAGGAATATACGAATCAATTACCTCTTTACTAGGATCGTAAAACTTACTACTGTAGAACTCTATTGTACACACACGGCGGCCTGCATCTTTTACTATTTGGCTACCACACTACCATCCTCTGATGAGGGTTATACATGGATTGGAAGCTTAAAGATGGGTGATTACAGTTATTCACACTTCAGAGAGATTGATATCTGGAAACGATACGTAACATCTTTGTATTTTGCTGTTGTCACTATGGCCACTGTTGGTAAGCTCCAGCTTATTCTTACACGGTACTTAAGACGGTATTGACTAGAATTTTTCCTTTTTTGTAATTAAGCTAACTTTATTAATTCTTATGGTTGCACAGTACGGCTACAATATAAAATGCAGAACTTAAGAATGTAATTTTGTGTAACTCAACACCTTGTAGGAAAGCTAGAAGGTTGTGACATATAGTAGCCTCTGGCAGATTGTTATTGGAAAAAATATAGGAAGATTTTACTGCATTCAGACTTGTCACGTTTTTCAAAGCCTCATGCTACTGCTGATTTTTGAAATGATATTAACATGTCTGCTCTTTATGCCACAGGGTATGGAGACATACACGCTGTCAATCTGAGGGAAATGATATTTGTAATGATATATGTATCATTTGATATGGTTCTTGGTGCATATCTGATTGGTAATATGACAGCACTAATAGTGAAAGGATCAAAGACAGAAAAATTCAGAGATAAAATGACAGACCTCATAAAATATATGAATAGAAATAAACTTGGAAGGGACATTCGTAACCAGATCAAAGGTCATGTCCGCTTACAGTATGAGAGTAGCTACACAGAAGCTTCTGTCATTCAGGATATTCCTATCTCCATCCGTGCTAAGGTAAAATCTGTAGAAGGTTATTTCTTTTTATTCTGGTTTCAAACTTTTTTAATGAAAACATACTTATACATGGTACTGTGCGGAAAATCATTGGTTATAGCTATCTGTGTTTAATTGTTGATTATTAGTTATTAATATTTAGTTGTTTAAATATTGATTAGAAGTTAAAATATTCCATAAAAATTGATGTTTTTGTAAGGACGAGTTATGAATGATCTATGTTTTACGAAAAGAGGAGAAAGAATGGGAAATTACGTCCCGGAGTGAGCAACCTTACTTGCAAAGGCCTCTGCTTGTGTAAATACAACATTTATTCACGAGGTTGTCTTAGATGAGTGCAGCTGATAGAGTTAGGAACGTGAATTAAAGAAATAGGATACTGATTCAAAGAAATGACTAGTGATAAATTAATAATGATTTAGAATCATTTCGAAAGAGAAAGAAAGAAAGAAATGATAGAAAAGAAAGACGAAATCAATCCCTAACAAGATTGACTCCCCTCAGAGATTTCATTTGAATGCTGTGCCAGCATTCAGCCAAAATGAATATGATGAAGTACATGTCCATAACAGTCGCCTTTTCCCCATATAAATAGCAGCAGTTTGTCATATCTTGGCCAGGTGTCCTCGCTTGATTTGCTGCCATTTACCTTTATATCTAGTGGAATATTCTGAACAGTAATAGCTGGCATATTACTAGCATTCTTATCACATTCCTATCACCAGAAAAAAAGACGTAGTGGATAATTGTATAATAAGCATTCACTTACTGCCTAACTTCTCTCCTTTGATCTTCCACCAGATTTCAAAGAGCAACAATTACTTCCACTAACTAATTGAGGCACCGCCTATAAATCTTGAAGTGTCCTGGTTTTTCAAAAGTTGAAGTCGTGGAAGTATTGGTGGGATTAATCTTTAATATTGGGAATAAATTATTAGAAACAAGAAATAGAAAATAAATCTTAAAGGAGGCACCTATTCGAACTCATTAATTATTTATTTCATATCAGGGCACACTTCAAAAAGAGAACGCCTGTTAACCAAAACAATTGCCGCCTCTATTGTTGTTGTGGGTTTTTATATCATACGTACGATGGATAAATATATCTGATTCCTTTCGCTTATTATTATAAAATGCCACTTTTGCAGATTTCTCAAACTTTGTACATGCCATATATTGATAAAATTCCTCTTTTCAAAGGATGTTCTACAGAATTCATCAATCAGATTGTAAGTTCTTTTGTTATCTTTTCAGCAACATTACGTATGATAGGTGGTATGTATGTTTAGATTTTGTGAAGCAGATGCAGGAATATCCATAATAAAGAGGTAAAGCTCTGCTTCCCGCATAATGTTATAAATCCATTATGCCACTAGTTGAAATTTAACCCTGCAGCTTGGCGATTTTATTGTTGCATTGGGAGAGGTGTCCATCTATGAGAGGCTCATTTTTTTTTATTGTGAATACATCATAGATATGCTAATGGATGGTAACAGATAAATAACTTATGAGTATGAAGAGTCTCTTAATCAGATTCCTTCTTGTCATCACATTGCGAAACTTTTCCTCATTCCTGTGTACATTGCAAGGCCAGTTATTTATTGTAGCATATTCTTCTTTCCTATACTTGCCCAATTTTCTTAAAAATGAAATTCTGGCTGTTCCAGGTTATTAGGCTGCATGAAGAGTTTTTTCTTCCAGGAGAAGTAATTCTGGAGCAAGGGAATGTTGTAGATCAACTTTATTTTGTTTGTCACGGTGTGCTGGTAGGATTTGTTCTCCTGTGCTCCTTTGTTTCGATGTCTTGCTTTACCGTCTCCTTGTCAATCGATTATCTTACAGACATGTTTCTGTACGCAAGTTTTAAAGTTTTCTATATTTCATTGCTATGAATGTGTTTTCGCCGCTTGCCTGTGATATACCTCTTCTGCATGCAGGAGATGGTGGCTACAAGTGAAGATGGATCTGAAGAGACCATCTCGCTTTTACAACCTAACAGTTCATTCGGAGAAATTTCCATCCTTTGTAACATTCCTCAGCCATACACAATTCGTGTTTGTGAATTATGCCGTCTCTTGCGGATTGACAAGCAGTCTTTTTCAAATATACTGGAGATATACTTTTATGATGGACGCAAAATAGTGAACAACATTTTAGAGGTAAAAAATGGATTTGCTGCATGGCAAGTTCGCTTTCATTCCGCATCATAGTCGCACACACAGACATTTCTGATCTTGTTTTCCATGATATCATGTATCTATTTCAAGTTTACTTTGCGTTCATTTAGTGTACATAACTTTTAAATAATTTGAAGAGGGGTAAATTTTTTTTTCCCAATGAGATAACTAAACTAGAAAAACTGGCAGGGAAAAGAATCCAGCCTTCGAGACAAGCAACTTGAGTCAGACATTACCTTTCACATAGGAAAACAGGAAGCTGAACTTGCTTTGAGGGTGAATAGTGCCGCTTACCATGGAGATCTCTATGAGCTAAAAGGCTTTGTCCGGGCAGGAGCTGACCCAAACAGAACAGATTATGATGGCAGATCACCATTGGTATAAATATACTTTGATTTACATTTATAACTACCATATATTACTATATAACAACACAAAGTATACACATGATTATTATATCTTTGCCTTTTTGGTTTGTCGTTGTTCTTTTGCTTGCATGTGATGTCGAAATCATTGAAATCATATCAGCATGTCTTTTGTGAATAACATATTGCTATATTTTCATGGTTATAAGCATATTGTATATTATAGGGCTAAAATTTCAGAGCTCGGCAAATAAATTGCAAGACACAGTGCAATACCTTTATAGATAGATCTGTTAAGTATTCGAGTAGTGGTAAGCAGACGTGTTTTCTGTAGGTAACATAAATGGAGAGGTACGAATGTAGTTCACATTTATTCTGAACTGAACTGTTTCTCTTTCTTTTTTTCAGTGACATCCATCTAGTATTCATTATTGGACTAAGGTGAAACTTAAATATAAAGGGGTGAAAAGAAAATTTCGTACCATATCCAGGAGTATGCTAGATTAGCTCATTACAGGTGCAACTCATGTTTGAAAATTATGTAGTACTCTTTTGAGTTCATGACCAAGATAATTATGCTGTAACTCTCATAGTTCTAGGTGAAGTTCATACAGGAAATTCTGCAACCACTCCTTAAAATAATTTTTTTCATTTATATCCTCTTGTAGATCTTATGTCCTCCAGTTTTGAAGAAAGGCTATCTTTTGTTAAGGTAGATAATAAGAAACTAAATCCTAGATCTAGCTGACAAGAACCTATCTTTGAGCAGCATCTTGCAGCATCAAGAGGTTATGAAGACATTGCACGTTTCCTTATTCAAGAGGGAGTTGATTTGAACTTAAAAGGTAACTTTCTTGCCAGTAGCGGTCATGAAAAGTTAACTTTCAGTTGTATCACAGCGTGAAGTTTGATCATTTTCTTTGGGAAGATAAATTTGGAAATACGCCTTTGTTGGAGGCCATCAGGAATGGACATGATCATGTGGCGTGTTTACTCGTAAACGAAGGGGCTGAGTTGAACATGGATGACGCTGGCACTTTTCTTTGCTCAACTGTTTTAAAAGGAGATTCTGATCTTCTGAGAAGGATGTTGTCCAATGGCATTGATCCGAACTCTAAGGACTATGATCACCGAACCCCACTTCATATAGCTTCCTCTGAGGGATTGTATATTATGGCGAAGTTGCTTGTAGAAGCTGGAGCTAGTGTCTTCTCGAAGGACAGGTAGATTTGAAGGATTATTTTCTATATCATATGGAAATAATATAATCATCCAAGTCAGTTGAGTAATTATGTCTCTTGCATGCTATTTTATGTTTTAGTTCTAAACAAACGAGAATGAAGCCTCTCCAATTAGTATAAGGTGATGTCAAAAGTAGGGATAGATCAAACCTTAGAAACCCTTCCTGTCTTTTACTTTACCTTATTAACCTTCTTTCCAAACAAAATTAGAACCTTTCCTTCCAAACAAGATTACAATGAACACTCCATCCAAATAAAGCGGAGAAGGGGATGTGAACATAAGAAAAGAAGATTTTTGCCAAATTACGGTTGAATACAAAAACGAATGTGCTTGCAAATGATGTTGAGTAGAATGTTTTCTGAATAACCTTAAATTAATCTAATGGCAACTAATGCCCAATCAATAATGGTACAATTCTGTAAACTAGAAATTTGACTTGCTTTCGACTCTTTAGATGGGGAAAAACTCCACTTGATGAATCCCGAATGTGTGGAAACAAGAATTTGACCAAGTTACTCGAAGATGCCAAATCTGCCCAGCTATCAGACTTCACTCCTCACTCTCACGAAATTATAGGTGCGCTAAGATGCTACCCGGTTTATTTCCTGCTCATGGGAGTTGAATAATTTGATTATATAACTTAGAAAACTAGTTGTTAATAAGGATATTTATAAAAATGATTTCACTCTTTATTTTACAATCATATTGAATAGTTTTTATATTATTTTACAAAAAATAATGGTTTTCTTGGAAAAATATCAAATATTTACTTTTCTTTATAATGTTGTCATTTTAAATCCTTCATTAAACTTATGTTAAATCTTATTGAACTCTATATACGTGTTATTCTTACAAAAAATTTTGCAGATCTGCGTTTTTGCCTTATTTAATGAAGGGACTTCTTGTGGTAGATGCATAGATATGCTTGGTTTTATAAAACCTAGTTTTATATTACAAACTTGCATTTCTGAATGTCTTTTCGAACAGTTTCCTGAGGGGGCCAAGCCAATATTTTGAACTGGAAAATAATTTAATTGTTAAGCGTTGGGATGATTTGTTGAGTGTAAAGTTTCCTTGCAAATGTGGTTAAGTGGTTAAAAGAGGACTAGGTTTAATTTGAAATGTACCATGAGGAACATAATCCATTTTCTCATAAAATTTGTAGTAACATGTTGGCTAGAGATGATTAAAGAACTAAATATTTGACTACTGGAGAAGGGAGTACATTTCCTAAAATATAAGGATGAAAGTATGTATTAGGATAAACCTCATGCTCATATTTCTGTGGGTCATTTCAGATAAAATGCCGCGGAGGAAATGCACAGTTTTTCCTTTCCACCCATGGGATCCGAAAGAAGAAAGAAGACCAGGAATAGTGTTATGGGTTCCACAGGCGATGACAGAGCTTATAAAAACAGCAGCAGAGCAACTAAATCTTGCAGAGGATTCTTGTATACTATCCGAGGATGGGGGTAAAATTCTTGATCTAAACATGATTGATGATGGAGATAAGCTGTATTTAATCGGTCAAACACATTAGTTACTAACAATTACACTGTTGTACAATAGCATCGTAGCTTATCTGTTCAAATCTCACCTCTGCATGGGAAAATTGCGCGTGTAATGCAGCTGCTCTGCATTCCTAAAGCTAATATACATCATCTTTATACACACGCATTCATATTGTAGTACTGCCAAATAAAGTTCTGTTTTGATGATTTTGCCTCCTTTTTCATGTTTGAATAAAAAACTTAAGTTTATTGTTAAGCCTCTCAATCTTGTATAATCATTTTCTGTATTATTAGTTAACAAGTTAACAACCTTTATTTATGGTATTAAATAGGAATATGCACCTTTGATTCCTTGCCATTTTATTTTGTTGAATTCGCAGGCTTTACCGAACATAATTCCTAATAAGTGTGCAAACTAGTTGAGTTGAGGTAAGCCAAGTTTTACCTTGCTCAAACTTGATTCATTTATAATCAAGTCGAGCTTTTTACAATTTTTAATGTATAGGGAACTTAAACAAACTTAATCAAATTTTAAACAAACCTAATAAATATAAATTTTAATATATTTTTTATTTAAAAAATAAAAAAATTATTAATAAAAAAATTATATTTCATAGATATTTATGATTTTATATCAATAATTAAATTAAAAAATATTTTTATATATTTATATGATTATAAATCTATAGATTATATATTTAAATTTAAATTTTTCTATATAAATTAATGAGTTAACTCATAAGCTTCTTATCGAGCCGGTTCTAAATGAATTGAGTATTATCTAGCTTGAGCTCGACTTATTTATTAAACAAATTTGAATGAACTTTTATCGAATCGAGTTCTGAGTAGCATATGAGCAACTCGGCTCGTTTACACCCCTAATCTCTAAGTCCACCCAGCTTACATTATTCGAAGAGTTATAAGATTAGTCAATTCTTAAAAATATTGGTTAAAATAATGCTTTTCAAATTTAATATATGTTAGTATATATTTTTTAAAAATTTATTACATTTTTAGTAAAACTACATTTTTTATTAAATTTCTTTAAAATCATGGATAGTGTAATAAAATAAATTATTTCTATAATTATGTTATATACTTTGAGTATTCATGACTAAATATATTTTATTAAATGAATCATATTTTGAAATTTGATTAAATTTATTTAATAAATAAATCAATGTTAAATTAAATAATTCTTAACTTATTAATAAATTTATAAGTTTAGTATGTAATTATAGATATATAATTACTGTAACTATAGTTGCTTTTAATATGAAATCTATATTTAAATTTAATTATTAATCTAAATTAATATTTTAAAAAACATCTTATAATTTAATTATAATTATTAACTTTTTCGTTAATAATGCTTAAAAATTTGGTAAATTTTGTTCGAATTTGAGTTAATATGAATGAAGAAATAAGTATAAACTAATTAAAAAAATTTAGTTTGATATAAAAATGTACAAATTCGATATTTATCATAATAAAACAACATAACTCTAAAAAAAGATTAAAAAAAAAAAAAGTAATCATAATACAATGAGATGTATGCAATATGTTATGGGCAATTAGACTTTGGAATTGATTTTGAAGAAATGTGCGAAGAGTTTAAACTTTCAAAACATATTTATGTCTCAAGTGAGGCTTAACATATAACTTATTTCTTGAAAAAAGAGAGTTGAGGGGGACAGAGCCCTGCTACAGTCACATGCATCCGTCTCTGCCTACAATTATATCGAAACAACAAAACATACATATCTGAAACAACACAAACAGACGATGCTGGACAAGTAACAGTCATAAAGCATTAAGTTCATGTATATATATAACCGTGATAAACGTTCGATCTTGAAAAAGAAAATGAAATTAAGCTCCATGGATGTGCTGAATTTGTTGGAAATGTCTATGGGCTGCTCTGTTGTTGGCAACTGCTTCTTCTTCATCACTACGACTTGTTGTTGACTGATCATGAGTACTGAGGAGGTTGAGAAGAGTGGATACCACACAACCCAATAAGGGAAGAGAAGAACATATGATGATGACTTGCCGGAGATCCACCATGGCTATAACTTGCTGAATGATTATGGTAATTTAGTTCCTTGATCAAAATGTGAATACGAATGATAGAAAAATGAGTGTTGTGTGGTTTTATGGGGGCATAAGAATGCCTGTGCTGCGTGGAAATCAAGTAAAAGAGGAAGATTCTATGCGTTTGCAGAAGGTCAAGCTCGCAAGAATGACTTTTGGGGTTTGTGTGGCCAATGCCATCATCGCCAAGTGATACTGCCCCACTATAACCTGTGTAAAATTGTGCATCTTTCATTTATGTTAAAATATGCCATATATTAATACCAATATGTTTGCACCTAATTATCAGGATGAGAAAAAACTACCCTCAAATTTAAAAAAATTAAAATTGTTTTATTATTTTTGGTTGGATTTTGATTGTTAATTTATTAATTATTATATTTTATCCAGATTTGACAATGGAAGGAAATATACAATATCAATGTTTGATTATATTTTAAAAAATTCGATTAAACCAATTCAATTCATATATTTTTCAAAATAATATTTCTGATTTGAAATTAATCAGAATGTGTATAATTTTGAGTTGTATTTTATTGATAAATAATATATGTGATCAAATATCAATTAATAAACATAATAAAAAATTAAGTGTAACATATATAATGATTCATTATAATT
Source organism: Dalechampia spathulata (assembly GCA_948192965.1). Lineage (NCBI taxonomy): Eukaryota > Viridiplantae > Streptophyta > Magnoliopsida > Malpighiales > Euphorbiaceae > Dalechampia > Dalechampia spathulata. The sequence continues at coordinate 10,733 of CANYBF010301717.1, forward strand.
ATGAATAATATTTCTATAAAAATATTTATTATTTTATATTAAATAAATAATAAATTAAATAATTACATTGATATGTAAAATATGTAATGAAAAAACTAGCATAATGAAAGTCGTATGAAATGCTCAGAAATAAATAAAAAATTATATGTAAAATTTGTTCAATTATAAATTTAACAAACAAATTTATAGAAACTACATAGATAATTATTCTGGCAATTATAACTATATGTTAAATCTCATTTTTAAAATAAAACTTGAATTTATATTTAAAAAAATTATAGTATATATCATATTGATTTCTAATTTAAAATTCTCTTTGTAGAATTTTTATAGTATTCTCCTTTTTTTATTATGTTATCAAATTATTACTATCATTAAACATTGATTATCAACTGTTAATCATTGATTGTTGATAAATAATATAGATAAGGTTTAACATCGATTGCCTAGATATATATAATATAATATAATATAGGTCTGTATATTATATACTTTTTGTTATGATATATATGTAATATATATTTACTTGTTTTTTTTATTACAGTGTACATGATAATATGTTTCCACATAACTTTTTATTATGATGATTAACTATTGAATGCATGTATATTGTATGTATATATATGCTTGTTTAGTTTTTAAGATAATGATAACTAACATCGTTGATATGTCTAAGAAGTGCATTACCATCAATAATATATGATTATGAGTCCAATTAGCATTACCCTCAATAATATATGATTATGAGTCCAATTATCATTCCCACAAAGACTAGAGTTTGTAAGCTATTTTTTAAATATTAAAACTATTATTTAAGAAACTGAATTAGGAAATGATTTAAGAATAAAACTAAAATTTTTTGAAATAATTAAAATAAAAATAATGTAAAATTTAAAGAAAATCAATCGATTAATTAATAAAGTTTGGCATTACAAGCACCTTCTCATTATAATATGAATGTTATTAATATGAAATTAATTGGATTAACATATTCTTTCTAAAGTTCAGTTAACCAAATTTTTAAAGATATAACTATTCAAATAAATTTAAATTCTTATTCTGATAATCTGAAAATCATTCATATAAATCTGAACTTTTTAATTAATTCAATTGGCCTAAATCAATTTAAGTATTTATTGAATTCATGTTAGATCAATAAGTAACATAATATTTGAATTATGTATGGATTTTAGCCATCAAAACTCCTAACTTTTCTATTTGACACATCACTAGTATGAAAAAAAAAGATAATGCTTCCTCTAACAAAATAAACTACTTCATAATAATAATAGAGATACACTCATATCTAAAAAATCTTGATCCATTTCCATGAATTTAAATTTTAAGTCACAAACATAAATATATTCAAACTTTTAAAAGCTATCCACATTAGACTTCTATAAAAAAGGTTAGTAATATAGATTCTTTTACTATTTGTCTCTATTACTAAATTTATTTTATTGTTAATAGTTAATTTTTTGATCTTTGCCTTCAGAGATTGCATACTCATATTTCCACTAAAAATTGAAATTTCTACCTTAAAGAACATTCTTCTTTCTTAAAACTTGTTCAGGACAAGTTTAATGCAAGGTACTTTAAGGTCTAAAAATATATAAACCATTTACAAGTTAAAATATAAATTTATACAAGCTTTTCAATATAACTGGTAATAAATTTAGTATTGTGACTATGATTGAGCAATGTTTCAAACCCTCAAAACTATGAAATAAATAAGAATCTTAATAAAATCAATCTCAAATTCAAAATATATCGAATTAGATGATATAATTATAAATAAAATATACCCAATAGAAAATTAATATAATGAATATAAACCTATAGGAAACAATAAAAACTAATCATAAAATACCAAACTAATCATAAAATATCAAAGAGCATGTAAGAAAAATGAAAAGAAAAATGCTCTTATAGTGATATCCTTGATGACGAACCATAAGATCCTTTTATTCTATAGAAGTCATGCTATTTACCTACTTATTAATAAGAAGAAAGTGACAAAAAACAAGAATAATAAAAAAATAGTTGCAAGTAATTAAAGAACCTAAAGAATAAAACATTTAAAAAGGAAAGGAAAAATATTAAAACATTTTAAACATAAAAAGCAAGAAAATGTCATTTTTTATCTTCCAATAGGAAAGTCATGATTTTGATAAGAATCATGAGGTCATGATCTTTGTGGCATCATTAAAAAATTTTTTGAAAAGAAAATCATGATCTTGATAAAAGTCATTAGTTTTCTTATGAACTATTTGAAATTGATTATTTCCTTCTTTTCATAACAACATGATCATAGCTAAAATCATAGGTATCTCATGAACTCTTAAAATTGACTTTGCAGCTCAATGAAAATTAACATGATCATGATCGAAATCATGAGATGGTTCATGAGTTTCTTAATAATTGGAATTTCTTAAAATCATTTCAATTCTAATTTCATTGATAAATTGTGTTTCTTTACGTTTCAAAGATAACAAGTTAATACTATAGATGATCAACTTGATCAAACCTTCGACCACTGGTCAAACTGTTGATCAAAAGGTGTTTAAGCCAAGCAATAGGTCCCAAATGCTAGCTTTGAGGATGTAAGGCATATATATAACGGGACAAGCATAGAACCAATAATTATTCACCATTGATCCAATAATTGATCACCTTAGTCTAGTAATTTACTAGTCAATCCAATAGTGATCATTAAATCAAGCATTGATTCATAAACCTCGAGCAATGAGCATCTGAATGCAATCTTCAGGGGATTTTTTAGCCTCATAATAAAAGCCATTAGTCTAATAGTAGACCATTAATTAGCTTTGATTGCTCACCTGAGCACGAGGCTCCCAATTATCATGTTGGGTTGCAAGCCTCAACATGAGCATTACTCATTAATTAGCCTTGATCACTTACTTGAGCATTGGACTCCTCGTGGCAGTATTAGATTGTAAGCTTCAATATGAGCACTACTTTCTAATCAACTTTGATTACTCGCCTAAGTGTCAGATACTTAGTTGCTACATTAGATCGCAAGCCTTGGTATGAGCATGCCCAATGAGATATTTTTCCTTAATGAAATGTTCAACATCAACACGAGCATTTAAAAGCCTCGGTATAAGCATTGAGCCTTAGCATGAGCATTAAACCCCAGCACAAGCACTAGCCATGTATTATCCTTAACTATTAGACCCTTAGTTTTGAGTGTTGTGTCACGTGTGAATCAATTTAAGTTATTTGCAATTTTCTAAGTGTTTTTCTATGTGGTACGGGCGGACCACATTTGGTACGGGCGTACCAACTATTGTTTGTGAGTGGTATGGCCAGATGGCTGGACGTACCAAGTGAGTATTGTTCCATTGAGTGTGGTACAAGCTTACCATTGTATGGTACGACCGTACGCCAACTCGCAGAAATTTAGTTTGTCAGGTAACCTGCCTTGGTACGGGCGTACCAATGGTTGGTACGATCGTACATGAACTGATAGGAAAAATTATTTGTCAGGAAACTTGGATTGGTACAGGCATACTAGATGATGGTACGACTGTAACACAGTTCCCTCCTATTTTTCTAATGGATAGTTTTGAATCCGTACGGGCATATGAATACAGTACGACCGTACACGACTTAGAAATTAGGTTTTAAAGTCTGAAAAATGGCTAGTTTTAAAAACACAACTTTCATACTTTTTTTGCTAACAAAAATATACTTGTAGAGCATTCATTTTTGAGCTATTCCCATCTGTCACAAGTAAGTTTCAAGCTTGTTTCTTCAATTGCTCTTTGTTTGTAATTTTAATCTTTATGGGATTGGTGTGAGATTAATTCATTGGAGATTATTTTATATTTGAGTTGATTGTGAGATTAATATTGTAAAGGTTAGAGTGTAAACCTTGAAAATACTGGGGATTAGATTCATTTGGGAATTCTTTGTGTAAATCGATTGATTTTAGTGGAACCCTAAGTTGAGACTTAGGAGAAAGTGGACGTAGCCAATAGTTGGCCGAACCATTTTAAATCGCACGTGTTGCTAGCGGTTCTAGGAATTTCATTTGGTATCAGAGCATTTGGTGCTCATTATTAGGAGAAGTAAAATTCTTGAGTAAAAGATCCTATGGCAACTGAAAGTCAATCTTATACAAGACCCCCCTACTTCGATGGAACTGATTATCCATATTGGAAGCATCGAATGGAAGTGTTTTTGGATAGCAATGGATGTGGGTTATTTGATATGCTGAGGAAAGAGTACTCTCCACCTACAATCACAATTGAAGGAGTTGTCTCTCTTAAGGATAGAGATAATTGGACACTAGAAGAGAAGAATGCAAATTGCAACAATAAAAAGGTGATGAACATGCTTGATTGTGCTATTAGTCATAAAGAATATGGTCGGGTATCTCATTGTGTCACAGCTAGGCAAGTATGGATTGCCTTAGAAACACATCACGAAGGAACCAACCAAGTTCACAACAAGAAGATTCAATTGCTTACATATGAATACGAATTATTCAAGATGAAAGCAGGTGAATCAGTTTCTGAGATGTACAACCAACTTATGGTGATAGTAAATGGTTTAATGAAACTCGGAAAGATGTACCAAAGAGAAGACATCAACAACAAAATCTTGCAAGTTTTACCGAAAAAGGATTGGGAGGCTCGAGTGACATCTATTGAAGAAGCTAACGACTTGGCTATTTTGTCTACGGATATGCTTCTTGGAAAACTCCTAACACATGAGATAACTCTTAAGCAAGGAGTTGAAGAAGACAAAAGACAAGGGATTGCACTCAAAGCTACTAAAGAAGAAGATTCCTCCTCAACTAGTGAAGGAGACCTAGAAGATGAAATGGCTCTTCTTTCTAAGCGTGTAAAGAACTTCATTAAGAAGAAGAAGAATGAAAGGGATGGCAAGAAGTCATTTGAGCCAAGAAGAGACTTTAATCGAAGGGACTCCAATCGTAGAGACATTCTAAGGAGAAATCAAATCATGTTTTTTGAATGCAATAAACCCGGACACATGAGGAATGAGTGTCCTCTCCTCAACAAGCCATCCAAGCCTTTCAAGAAGAAGGCATTGAAAGCCACATAGGATGATGATACTGAATCAAGTGAAGCAATGTCCCATGATGAAGGAGTCACCAATCTATGCTTCATGGTGATCCTAAATGAGGATGAAAAGGATGAGGTAACCACATCATCTCAATCTTATTATAGCAATGATGAACTAAATGATGATGATGATGATTATGGTGCATTAGAAGCATTGGTAGAAAAGAACAATCTCTTGCTTAAAAAGTATAAATCACTTAAGCACAAGCATGCATGCATCATTAAGGATAAAAATGTCTTGCAAAATGAATTTGATTTGGGTAAAACAAAAATTAAGAATCTTGAAAAAGAAATCAATGTTTTGAAGGATGAAAATGATAAACTTTCAAAAGAAAAGGAGTTGTAAAAAGATAATTTATCTCGTTTTGAACAAGGTGAGGTTAAGATAGATACTATTTTAAAATGCCAAAAGCTTAGTGGTAACAAGGAGGGTCTTGGATTTAATCAAAATTCCTCCTACACTACCAAAGGCACAGTTTTTGTTAAAGCCTTAACCTCAAAACAACCCTCAAATGATTTAAAAGGAAAGAGTGTTCATCCTCAACATAAAACTCATAAAGCACATATGCATGTAAATAATGTGCATCATTGTCCATGCTCATGCTCACATAATCATTCATATGCATCAAAAAGGAGATATGTGCATAATCATTCTAGATTTAGAAATGTGGTATGTCATTATTGCAACAAAAAAGGGCATGCCACTAATAGATGCTTTATTAGAAGAATGCATTGGAATGATAGTTTAGATGCATCTAACCCTCAAGGATCCAAATATATTTGGGTACCTAAGAAGAAGTGAACAAATTTGCTTTGACAGGTATGCTTGAGCTCCAAGATTGATGAAAACAAATGGTACTTGGATAGTGGATGCTCAAAGCACATGACTTGGAATGCAAGTCTTTTCGCCTATCTTGAGGAATATTCAGGGGGAGACGTTACCTTTGGGGACAACGGTGTAGGTAAAGTTATTAGAATCAGTAAGGTTGGTAAGAATTCCAACTTCTCCCTCAATAAAGTTTTATTAGTTGATGGTTTGATACATAATTTGCTTAGCATTAGTCAATTATGTGATAGTGGATTTAAGGTTGTATTTGATCCTAAGGGATGCTATGTGTATAGGATTAGTGATGATATATTGGTATTTCAAGGAGAGAGGATAGAAAACATTTATATGATTGATTTAGACTCTATTACTAATAAAGAGGTGAAGTGTCTTGTGTCTGTTAGTGAAGATTCATGGTTGTGGCATAAAAGGCTTGGACATGTCAGTTTCGATAGCATCAACGATCTCGGGAAGGACAAGCATGTGGTAGGACTTCCAAAGATCAAATTTGCTAAAGACAAGGTATGCGAGGCTTGCCAAATGGGAAAACAGGTAAAATCTTCATTTAAGGCCAAAAATAAGGTAACTTCTACCAAACCTCTTCAACTTTTACATATGGATTGTTTGGTCTAACTAGGGTAGCTAGTTTAGGTGGTATGCATTATGCATTTATGATTGTGGATGATTACTCTAGGTTTACTTGGGTCTCATTCTTAGCTCATAAAGATGATGCTTTTGAAGCTTTTCAAAATGTCACCAAAAGAATGCAAAATGAAAAGGTTATTACATTTCCTCAATTAGAAGTGATCATGGAAAAGAATTTCAAAATGAAAATTTTAAAACCTTTTGTGAGTCACTTGACATTCATCATAATTTTTCATCTCCTAGAACTCCTCAACAAAATGGGGTAGTTGAAAGGAAAAACCAGACTCTTTGTGACATGGCACACACTATGCTTAATGAGTATCGATTGCCTTCATACTTTTGGGCCGAAGCGGTCAATACCGCTTGTTATGTCACCAATAGAGTCCATTTAAGACCTATTTTGAATAAAACTCCTTATGACCTATGGATTGGTAGAAAACTAAGAATTTCATACCTTAGAGTATTTGAATGCAAATGCTACATTTTAAATACCAAGGATAACCTTGGGAAATTTGATTCCAAAATGGATGAAGGATTATTTTTAGGATATGCTACCTCTAGTAAGTCATATAGGGTATTTAATAAATGTTCTTTGGTTGTTGAGGAATCTATGCATGTTGTATTTGATGAAACAAACTCA
>CANYBF010301727.1:0-15023 GCA_948192965.1 Dalechampia spathulata
ATCATCATTCCCTATTATGACATCATCATGACATCATTAATAAAAATTACTAAATTTTACTTTCTAATATTTTCATATCATTTATATACCTCCAAAAATATATTATCAATCCATAATCATTCATTCTTAATACAATTAAAATCACAATTAATCTCATACGCTTACATCATGCTTATATCATCAATGTTCATTTATAACATCATAATTGAATTTCCAATTTCCTTTATATTTTCTTTTCTATATTTTTAATCTTATGTTAAATAAATCATCTTAAATATATACATTCCAATATACTTATTTAATATTCCATTATTCACTAATCCATAATTATTTCTATACATATATATTAATGTACATTATTCATTCATATAATTCATTTATACGATCCTTAATCATACTTAATTTATAAATTATGCATACTCCAAATACAAACATAATTTATCTTAATTTCTCAATTGCATGCATTTCCATGCATACGTAAATACTCTTACCTCGATATACATGTATTTAATCGATCAATCCAATTTTACACAATCTAACTTATTTTTCATATTCTACTATCAACTTATCATCATTTCTTAATTTTGATAAATATTTCTTATCATTAACATAATATTTATAATTTTCTATCTTGAAATATGCATTTTTCCATAATTCCACATCATCACTTAATTTTTGATTGTATAGGGGGTAATTTCATCACCCGAATTATTAATACTATACACGCTAAAAATGAGGATATGAGACATGCTGATGGAATGATGTTATATAATTACAATATTCTAATGTTGATGATATGATAATATAATATTACAGAGAATTCAATTACAGATGTATGAGCCTGTGCTCATAAATAGCATTTATTTGCTGAAGAATTACAGTGATATACAAATAGCTGATGATTTACAATGATTTGCAGAATAATTCATATTTCTTATTATTTTATGACTTATTTATATTAGGAATACATAACAGAGATAAATTATGATACTTTACAATAATTATATGATATGATTATACTATAAGAATGTTTTACAATAATGATAATAATGGATATTAGCTTATGTTAATCAATATAGTGTACATGTTATAAAGTTTGCATTCCTTACAAGTACATCTAAAAGATGATTAATTCAAAGAAAATAGGTGATATGTACCATGGGAAAGGAATTGATATAGAATTTTCATAAATGAACTATGATCTGAGTGATCTAATGAGTGGTTAAATGATACTACATGTATGAAATGGTTAGAAATAATATTTTTGATTAACTACATGATGATGTTATTATTAAGATGATTAAGATTATCATACTTGTTATATTTGTGATATATGATTGGTTTATACTTTCTATACTTATGATTTAGCACCATTGAGTTTTATTCTAAATGTTCATCTTTTGATTGATGCAGCTTAACAAATGACTTTAAGTACACAGATTCTATAGTACTAGTTCAGTATGACTCACTTTGATGGTAAGGACTTGAGTCAGTATAATGTTCTTCTATATAGTTATGTTATATAACTAGAGTAATGTATTAAGGCAATAAATACGTGTGTGTATAAGTCTGGACCTTATGACTTACTTTACAAACATTGCATACCATATGAGTTTCACTACGAATTGTTTATCAGGAGTAAATGCAATATTTTTCAACATAATATTTGATATGGTATTTAAAAGCATTAAGTTTAAGAGAAATAAATTATTCATGCTTTTCAATTACTAGTATGCATTATTTTTGCAAAGATAGAGGTTTTAAAAGATAAAAAAAATTACATCCCTTGTAAGATAATCAATGGTTTCCATTTATTTGGAGACTATTCATTATTCTACGGGAGCATGTTGCACCATGAGAGGGGTATGACATTATCCTTTTCATTTGAGCTTTTTGAAATCACATAACTTCTTAAGCCAAACCTACTTCTAACTCTTGCTTAAGATTACATTTTTTTTTTAACCTTTCATACTTAATGATAAGAAAAATATAATAACAAATCATAACTATAAAATAAAATTATTTTACATTAAAAAAAGATTTAAATATTTTTAATTTATTACAATGACTATTTTTAAATGATTTATTTTTAGATTCATGCACTTAAATATTAAGCATAATTTTTAAAAATTTTACATGGAAAAATGGATTTTATTTCCTAATAGAATACAATAATTTTTAAAACTTTTGCATGGAAAAAATGGATTTTATTTCCTAATAGAATACAATATTTTATCTAGAAACATGCATTAGAAAAATCAATAAAATTCTTTTATTTTAAATTGTAGGTAAATTTATCTTATTTTTGAGATAAAATATAATTTAATGTATAATAACATAATAGTATTGGCTTGATACAATACATTTAAAAGTAAATAATTATTTTTTTTAACTAATCACACTGAATTTTAAGGATTATCCATATACTAGTTAACGAAGTCATAAGATCAAAAGTAAATCCAATCATCAATTTTGATTTTGAAGGTTTGAAACCTAAATCAATAACATTATTGATTTTTTGGTTATATGAAAATATAAACCAAAATAGCATGTTATGAACATACAAAATGAGAACAACATATATACAAGCTATTAAACAATATAAAAATAATTTCTAATAATATGAATATATACAATATAAAGAAAAAATATGAATCAATAAAGAACTCAATTTTAAAGGTACAGATGTGTATATGAAAATAAAGTAATTAGTAATTTGATGAATTAACCTTCTAAAAGATTAAGGATATAGTTTCTTTCACTCAAGAATGAGTACAAAAAATTTTAGAATCTCAAATTGTAATTTTATTTGTTTTGTCAAAATTATGTTTGAGAAGTGCTTCTTAAAATATGATTTTAAATCAAACCAAACCTAATCAAGTTTGAACTTGAAAGTCTATGTTGTGTTAATGGAATAGACTACAGATTTGGGTTCTCTTGATCATATCAATTTTTTTGATTGAACTACTCTATTAGTCTTAGTTTATGAATCAATATCATTTAGTTCAAACGATCCATCTAGTTCCTAGGTCATTTTATGAACTAGATATTGACTTTTGAACTTAATTACCTTGGTTCATTCTAACCAATTTAAATTCTAAATTTTAATAAATAGAGCCTATGCTTTAAAAACTCAACGCATACTTTCTCCATGAGAATCCCCATACACAACTCTACATAATATCCATTTTCCTAAACACTCATAAAAGCTAAAATTATCATTTACTTTAACCATCATAATTAAACTCTTGTATTATTGAAATTATATCTTTATTTTGATCATTTTTCATAAACATTATACAACTTAAATCAAATTCATGATAAAAAAAAATTGTAAGTTTTGTTACTTATTAAAGCATTTGAGAATGATTTTCATAAATTTTATATTTTTTTTCATCTTACTTAAACATTTCAATTTCTACTTTGATTTTGGTTTAATTCAATACTTATTGTTTTTATTTTATTTTATTTTGAGAGGTTGTAAGTAGCAATTTTTTTTGACTTTGTAATGGGTGTCGAATCTATGAATTAATTTATGAACTTTTACAATACATGGAAGAAGGATTGATCCCACAAGACTCAAAAATCCTTTGATCCTTTGTAAAATATTTTGAAAGAAATAAATTATCAAAAAAATAAAAGAAGAATAGAAATGGTTTTTAGAAAATATTCAAATAAATGTATCCCAATCAAAAGCTAACAATTATTCATGTTTGTTGCATAATCATAGATTCATTAATTATTCTAGGACTTCTCATTAAGCTAGTTATACCTATGGAAGCAGCTTCTCACAATCAATTTCTCTATATTGTTAAAATGATCATGAAGTAGCTCTACAATTACTTATAATTATCGAATAGACATAATGGAGACAGCCTCTCACTAGTCTGTTAACAACTGCATAAAGAACTAGAGGAACCTAATTCAAGCTAACAATCAAAATGTTTGTATTGTTCAAGTTAGATTATGATAATCGATAAGAAAAAATTAAAGTTCTTACTTAGAAATAATAACTCCTTCAGTTGCCACTAATAACAAGTTAGAAAGACAATTATGAATTTAACAAATCGTATGACAATAAGCCTAAGTTACACACTTCTAAAAATGATAATGCTTATATGATTTTTAGGATTAAAATAAATAATGAGAGTCAAAGAAATTAAGGTTGTTTAGATCTCATATGCATAAACAATATATTCTTGTGTTGCTTTCAACTGAAAATGAAAATAGTCTAGCCTTGCATCATAAGCTACAATACAAAATGAATAAAAGAAATAAATTTTTTTAATAAAAACCAAATTACCAGAGCAAAATTCTAATCAATGACTCTCTCTATAATGGGAATAAGCCTCCCATTTATAGAAAGAAAAAATGAAAAATTAAATAATTAAATAATCCTTAAGATAATGTTTCCATCTCCTAATCAAAATATCTAATATGATCTATAAACAAAAATACAAAATTTGAATCTTCAAATCTTATGTAGATTGATTCTTGCAAAATTTATTCTACTCGTGCCTATAGTCATTGATCATAAGCACCTGATACTTTTAATTTCTCAACAAAATGTGTCAAAACATGCCATTTATCTTCGTTTTTTTACTTTTTCACCTTAAAATCTTGCAAAATAAATAAACATACAAAAGTCAGATGTTCTAGAACGTTTAATGCATAAAAATATACTAATAAAACTATGAAGAACTTGCATATTTATGTTCAATCACTTTGTCAAGCTATGCCATTTTTTTCTTATTTCATTTAATTGTTTTTTAGATGTGAGCCATAAGGTTTGATTACCATTCAATTGCGGCTATGATTTTTTTGAGTTGATGGTTTTCTTTTTATTTTTCTACACTATGGAGGTTTTTTATGGACATATTTATGTCCATGTTTAATTCAAAGTGCAATAATGTTAAATAAAATTAAATTTCTCATAATAAGAAATATAAAGAATTTGATACAAACTTTATGATAATAGCCTAAGCAAGAGGAAGTTTGACTTTTAATGCATAATCTCATGATTTGTTAATTTTAATTTTTAAAAATAATCTCGTTGTTGTCAAATCATTCTCAAAGTGTTCCAATTACTTGGATGCCAACTCCGCATTCTTTAATATCCATCGTATGTTAGAGTATGTATATCCATATCTCCTTTTTATCATTTTATGTTTTCTTTACATTTTTAACTAGACCTTAGCATCCCTAAAATGCTACTACACCTTGGATGATACAAGTATCTTCACTTGATCTTAAAGGTATTGGTGTTGTCATCATCACTTCCAATTGTCTGTGACCTTCCATCAATTGAATCCTTCAATGAGAAGATGCAAAGACGTATTTGTACTCGAAAGGATCGTAACTTTTCAATTCTAACTCAACTTATGTGGTGTTGGTAACTTTGCTTAGTACCACTCTAAATTCCTACAACATACATTGTTGTTTCCATATATTACTTGAGTCTGCGTAATTAAAATTTAGGCTTGCCTCCTGTTTGACCTTACCATGCATCAGGATGTATGATGTCATATATTTGATTTCATATTCATGTTTTTAGTTAGAATCATATATCATTTAGATGAATGCTTTAGGATTTTAATATTTGTATGATTATATATTATTCAGAATTAAATAAAAATTAGTTTTTAAAAACTAGCTTTATAAATTAAAATTTTACTATTTTATATAAAATTAGATAAAAATAAATTCTTAAAAATTTAAACTATTACTATTTAATTTTTTATATTTATTTTATTTCATATGAAATTAGTTAAAACTATTACTATTATAAAACTAGATAAAAAAAAGTTTTCACTAATTAAAATTATTACTATTTAATTTTTTTTATTTATGTTAGGAGGTGAAAATTAGTATTTATATTTAAATTTGAATGTAATTTTTTCATATTATATAAAATTAGATAAAAATTAAGTTTTATATTAAATTAGAGAAAAAATAATTTTTAAAAATTATGTCTTTTTATTTATCTTTTCTTTATTTTAATATGATATGATATGATAAATATAGATTAAATTAACAATATTTATTAAAACTTGATGAGAGAGTAATGATATACTAACAAATGATTTAAAATTAAAAGTTTATAAATAAATAAAAATTTAAAATAAAATTCAAAAACTAAACACATATATTTTTATTATCATTTGAACATTTTATATTTCATAAATTCCAGGAATTTGTCTAAGTTCGATTCTTAACTGAAACAAAAACTATCCAAAATGTAAATCGTGAGTATAAATCTAAATCATCGGTTTCTTTGATTATTACTTTTGGTTTTAGAAAGATCAATTTCGCTGGGATTTTGTGTTTGGTCGGTTGTTTTTCTTGGACCTAATAATATTTTATCATATGCAACGCCGAAATAGCCGTTGCCGTTACATAAAGTGACCGTTGTAGATCTCAAAATTCAAATTAAAGACGGCAAAAAAGAAGGGCTAGAAGAATAACATAAGAGCAGAGCCGATACCCCATCATCACTGTAAAGAAAATGAGAGAAAACGATCAAGAGGAACAACTGTCACCGGTGGAGTTATTGCAAGAACTCCGATTAAAGGCCAATGAACTCCTCCTCCGAGAAGAATGGCAAGAATCCGTTCAACTGTACACTCAATTCATCAATCTTTGCCAATACCAAATTTTAAACTACTCAAATCAAGATCACATCGTCAAGATCAAGAAATCCCTTTGTTTGGCCCTTTCTAACCGAGCCGAGGCACGATTCAGGCTTAAAGATTTTGATGAAGCGCTTCAAGATTGTGATCAAGCATTGAAAATCGAGGGTACCCACTTCAAATCTCTTGTCTGCAAAGGTAAAATCTTGATCTGTTTAAACAGGTATGCGGTGGCTTTGAATTGCTTTAAAACTGCTATTTTTGATAGTCAAGATAATGGGAATCTTGAGATGGTAAATGGCTATATTGAGAAATGCAAGAAACTTGAGTTTCAATCAAAAACAGGAGTGATCGATCTCTCTGATTGGGTGATTAATAGGTTTCGTGGGAAGTTGCCTGAACTGGCTGAATATATTGGCCCAGTGCAGATTCAAATGTCTGAACTTGGCGGTAGAGGTCTTTTCGCGACAAAGAATATAGATTCTGGGACTTTGATGTTAGTGAATAAAGCAATTGTCATAGAGAGAGGTATATTGACGAGTGAAGATTCATGCGAAAATGCCCAATTGGTTATGTGGAAGAATTTTATTGATGAAGTAGCGAAAAGAACAAAAAAATGTAAAAGAATCCAATTCTTGGTGAATACACTGTCCTGTGGTGAAGACGAAGAAGACAAGATTCAAGTTCCTGAAATGGGTCTTTTCAGACCAGAGGCAGGGAAGGACGAGGAGGATACAGAATCAAGCAAGGAACTTGACATGGTTAAGATGATGAGTATATTGGATGTGAATTCCCTTGTTGAAGATTCATTTTCAGCAAAAGTATTAGGGAAGAACAATGGTTATTATGGTGTTGGGTTATGGGTTTTAGCTTCATTTATCAATCATTCATGTAGCCCAAATGCTAGGAGATTGCATGTGGGGGATTATGTATTGGTCCATGCATCAAGGGATGTTAAAGCAGGTGAAGAAATCACATTTCCATATTTTGATGTGCTTTCACCATTGATCAAGAGAAGGGAAATGGCAAAAACTTGGGGATTCCATTGTCATTGCAAAAGATGTAAATTTGAAGAACAAATAATGGGTTGTAAAGAAGAGGTGAAGGAGATTGAGATTGGACTAGAAAGAGGGATAGATGTGGGTGGAGCTGTTTTTAGACTAGAAGAAGGCATGAAAAGGTGGATGGTGAGAGGGAAAGACAAGGGTTATTTGAGGGCGTCATTTTGGAGAGCTTATGGTGAAGTCTATTGTTCTGAGAAGCCGCTGAAGAGTTGGGGAAGGCGGCTTCCAGCCGTTGATGTGGTGGTGGATAGTGTTGTCGAAGCGACCGGAAGTGATGAGAGGGTCGTGAGAGTGATGATAGAAGGAACGAAGAAAGGTGGTAACGTAGTGGAGATGGAGAAAATTTTGAGATTGGGAAGAGGAATATATGGCAAAGTGGTGAAGAAACAGGCAATGAAGTTGCTTCTTGAGCAATGAACATTTCTTTTAGATTTGAACATTTTTTCATTCTTTCTGTATTAAAATTTCTTGGATGAATTTATTTAACTTCATCTTTATATAATTTCTTTTCCTTCACCATTTTTCATTCTCATAATTTATATGATTTCTTTATGATATGAGTAAATCATAAGAGTAAATATGAGATAAAAATTTCAGATATGACATAATTTTTATATCTAGGTTTATCCAATATTTGATTTGAAGACAAGATTGATTAATTATGATTTTCATATTTTTTTTGTCTTTCATAACCTTTTATTTCTTATTTTGACATGAATTTACAACATAATTGATATTTTCAATTACAACCAGCATTTTTAATACCTTATATTTTCTCACTTTAAGATTTTTTATTAAATTTATCATATTAATTTTATCATAATAGGATTAGTAAAATATAGCATTTTACTTTACTTATTTGCTATTGTATCCAATCCTTAAAAATTGCAATAAAATGGGATTTTGATTCCAAAAAATGGGATAAAATTAATTCTCAAATTTTGAGATGAGATTGGAATTCAATTAATCCCATAAAAAAGCTAAATAATGTGGACAGAAAAAAAAAACCTTTCTAAAATACTGTAGGATAGAAATTATTTCCTTAAATTTCATTTTAGTTCTTGAAAATATAATAAGTTTACAATTTCATTTTTAATTTGATTTGTTCTTGAAATGAATGACTATTTCAGAATTTAAGATATCCTTGGAATAATAAAATCTAACATTATTTGAAACAAAATTAGTATGAACAAATTTTATTAAGCAATTGCTTATTGATATCTAAAGCTCAAATTTTCTAACAAATGAGGTAGAAAAGCATATAAATGAGAAACTTAATGTAATTGAATGTAAAAAAATCTTTAAAATTTCCAAAACAATTCTTAAAGTGAAAAATGCAAAAAAGTAGGAATAACAACATTTATAGCAATTGATTTAAATTCTTCACATTCATTGTTACTTGAAATTGTGCAAATTGCCTTGAATTATGTTAAGAGGCCTTCTAAGTTTATAATATTTAAAGTTTATTAGTAATGGAATATGAAGAGGATGGAACAATTAGATATCCTTGTTAAGTATGAAATCTTTATCATATTACCAATAAATAAATAGCTTTTGAACACTGAAAAATTAATGATCAAAATTTAAAATTAAGATGGAAAATATATGAAAAAACTAGGTTCATCACAAGCGCTATTCGTATTGAGTTTTCTAAATTGTTATAAAGAACATGACGTAACTAAAACCATTACATTTTGAAGGTTGTAGAATGTTTATAATCATCTAGTCTAATAATCTAATAGTCTCTAAATACTATAAATTAATTATGGAATGAAAAGAAGTAAGAAAATTGTTTTTAGGGCTAACTGATAAAGATCTAATCTGAATTTTAAATCTAAAACTTTTAAGATATAGAAGAAGGTAACTGATTTTAAAGAATAGTTTCTTATCATATATCTAGTAATATATACTGAAGATAAATATGATAAAATGCATATCGATATGTTTGCAAACCACTTATAAGTAGGATAAGACCCATGATGATAACCTCAATATAAATAATTATATAAATAATTAGGACATACATTTTTTTACCATCTTGATAATATAATAAATATTACATATCTTGTTTTTATAAGTCTACAAGATTTCATCTTATTTTTATCTTATCTCTTTAGATTATAAAAGATAAGGATGACAGATAATAAAATCAAAACCATAGTTCCCTTTCAATCCTTGCTTTATCTAGTTTTTCTTTTACATACCTTAGTTATTCTTATACAATGGTTTAAAATAGTGATAGAATGTATATTGTAAGTCCTATTAAAGAATGGATAAAAGGATAACCACAACATAAAAGCCCTTTTCATCTTAATTCAGAGTTATTTGTAATAAGATGTGAAAGATTTATAGACCTTGTTTGTTATAAGGTATATATTTAATCTTATATAAATGTGTTTTATTTATATATAAAGATTGTCTTAATAATTCAAGCAAAGTTAAAATTTTGAATAATATTTTCTAGCAAACACTTGCATTTTTAACTATAAATAAAATCTAAGTTGTTATGTTAGATGAGATTAGTGTTTTATCATATATTTTTTATGAAAGATAATATCATTTATCTTAATTGCTTATATTTAGACCATAGAGTAGGGCAACCATCTCAATAAGATAAGAAATGTATGCATATCTTATTTTTATAAGTTTAAAAGGTTTCATCTATCTTATCTAAGGTATTTATCTTATTGCTTTAGATTATAATAGATAAGGATGCTAGATAACAAGATTAAAAACCAAAACCATAATTCTCCTTTAATCTTTTCTTTATGAAGTTTTTATTTCTATATATCTTAGTTATTCTTCAATAATGGTTTAAAATATTTATAGAGTTTATAGTATAAGTTCTATTAAAGAATGGATAAAAGGACAACCATAGCATAGAAGCGCCTTCTCCTAGTTAGGAGTTATTAATAATGAGTCTACAAGACATTGAAGTTTATATGAAAGATTTTTAGACCTTATTTATTGTAAGGTATATATTTTAATCTTCTATAAATGTATTTCATTTATGTATGAAGATTGCCTTAACAATTTAGGTAAAAATTTGAATAATATTTTCTAGTACATACTCATATTTTTAATTATAGATAAAATAAATAAAATTTATGTTATGTTGGATGGGATTAGTGTTTTATCATATTCTTTCTATGAAAGATAATATTCTTCATCTTGATTGCTTACATTTAGATCATAGAGTAAGACAACCATCTTGATAAGATAAGAAATATTTACATATCTTATTTTAAAAAGTATAAAAGATTTCATTTATCTTATCCAAGGAATTTATCTCTATTTGTATTGTAAAAGATAAGGATGCTAGATAACATTACTAAAACCAAAACCATAGTTCCCCTTTAATTTTTCTTTATGAAGTTTTGGCTTCTATATACCTTAGTTATTCTTCTACAATGATTTAAAATATTGATAGAGTGTATATTATAAGTCCTATTGAGGAATGGACAAAAGGACAACCATAATATAAAAGAGCCTTCATCCTAATTAGGAGTTATTGATATGAGTGTAAAAGACATTGAAGTATATGAAAGATTTATGGACCTTGTTTATTGTAAGGTATATATTGGTTTAAAAATATGATATAGCAATATAAAACATAATTTAAAATTTTATAAAAACATGTTTTTATTATATCTAACAATCTGAATCATTAAACACAATCTATATAGAGAGAACAATCTCAGTTGAATAACATATCAATTGTCATCTCCTTCATTCTTGATCATTTAAAAGGTTATAGTAAACCTTTCAATCCCTAATTTAGAGGATCTCCAAACCATCCATATAAGATTAAAGGATTAGTTAGTAATTAATATTATAAAGAATTTATTTTAAAGACTAGTAGAAACAAAATCATAAAAGAAAGAGATAATTATTTCATATTGAGTGCATTATTCTCCAAAGAGCTTTAGATTTTTTCTTGTTTGCCAAAAGAATTCATGTATGTTGAGAGAGGCACTAGTATATAATCTGTAATTTAAAATTAGGTTATAATATGATTAGTAGAGCTTAGGTGGCACTAAGGTTGATAAGATAGCTTATGTGTCATGACATATAAGTTGGCTTAATCCAATCAACATATGATGTGTCTAACATATATTAAAACCATAATTAGTCATATGAAATTCACATGACCTGCCTCCTTCAATTAAGTTATGCATGTGCAAGTCATATGACACATGCATAGGCACATGAAAAGTTGTATCATGCATATCTGGAGTTCTACTTATTAGAATTGCATGATATTTATATTAAATCAAGACTCTTTTCATGTTATATCTTATAGTCATGAACAATCCAAGTTATCTTATAACTATGAAATAATATCTCATATTGAATCAATATCCATTCATAATTTTTTATCCCTTAACTTTCAATATGCGACCCATTAGGTTCTTGACATATTAGCAACATATAGAATCATTATTAAATCTTATTCAATAATATTGTATGTAAATCATGAGCAGTCTCTAATTATACATCATGACCATCTAAATATTAAGAGGTTAATAGTTTGACTATAACCCTTCCATATCATATATCACTACAATAAACTCGTTCCAACATCCACAATCTCATTTATGTTAAAGTACGAATTAATGTTAACTTAATGTATGATCAAGTATGTTAGATCGTGCCCTAAACTTGATGTTTCATGTACCATGATTTTTATTCCCAAAATGCCCCTGTAAATCACATTCACTTTCAAACATTATACTATAGCTAAACATTCATGAATCATTAAGATAAAACCCTTAAATTTTATTTAGGATAATGAATCCTTTATTAATATAAAAGTATCTTCAACTACTTCATCTTATACCTAACTTCCCAACTATGAACACCTCCACTAGAGGAATAAAGGATATGAGTCATAGCATAGTAATCCATAATTAAGATAACCTTGATATCTCAAGTCTAAGGATATTTGCACTACTGATATGAATGAGTTTTATATTTCATAGATATAAATCAATCATCCATATGAAATCTCATTGCAATGCCTTCAATTAATTATTATTCATTCACATGTTTACTTTAGATAACTCATGCTAAAGTGAATAAGAATTACCCCTTAATAGAAGTATAACTTATGCTAATCTACCCATATTAATAATATCCAATCTTATTAATACTTTGATTAAGGTAATTTAGATATTGAACATTTACATACAATAAGAATATCATATTATAAGCTCTTTATGAATTTTCCTTGTATTGTTCTAATATTTTAAGCTTCATTATTTAGTTGATTACTCTATGTAAAATAAGTATATATAAAATAATACACTGAAATAATGAATAATATTTTTTATTGATTAAATATTCAATTAGAAAATTACATGTGAATCATGATGCTCTAGATCATACATTAATAGTATATATTTAATCTTCTATAAATGTCTGCCATTTATGTATAGAGATTGTCTTAACAATTTAAGCAAAGTTAAAAATTTGAATAATATTTTCTAGCACATACTTACATTTTTAACTATAGATAAAATAAATAAAATCTAAGTTGTTATGTTGGATGAGATTATTGTTTGATCATATATTTTTGATAAAAGGTAATATCATTTTTATTGATTGCTTGCATTTAGATCATAGAGTAGGCAAACATCTAGTAATATGAACGTTGTATTATATTATTGATTATATTAATTCTTTGAGTACATCTTTAAAATCTTTAAATAGAAATATAATACCTTTTTTGTAACACTTAAAAGAATTGACTCTTAAATAACAAATGTAAGAATTATTTTATCAAGAACAAAGCCTCTTTAGGCTTTATTACTAGTTCTTATTATTTTAATAAATATAAGAGATTAAAAGAATCCAGAACTATTAGAAAGGAGTTTGGAAATCAATATGTAATTCCATCCTTAAATAACTCTTGATTTCCAACTTTGTAAGAGTAATGTTTATTTTAATGATATCATAGCCTTTAGGCTAATTTGAATCATGATAGATTCTAGATAGCTTTTTAAGAAGTGATAAGAAGGAAAAAAAATTAGTAAAATATAATGTCACACCCCGCTCCAGGATGGAACATGCTCCCGTAGAATAATGAACAGTCTCCAATACATAGAAACTATTAATTATTCTACAAGGGATGTTTATATATATATTTATATTACCTTAAAAAAACAAACTTTACATTTGCAAAATTTATAATTGAAAAGCATTTGCGATTTGGAATTTAATCAAATGATACATGTAAATTTATACATATAAAATTCTCATGTAATGAAAACCATTTAAGAATATTTGAACTCACATTGCACTCATGTTTTTAACTACCTTATTACAATACTCTATTATATAAATTTTCCTATATAAAACAAAACATAAAACCCTTCCAAGCCCTTGCCTTCAACATAAGTCCAGCTGAACTAATGCTCTGGAATCCGTACGCTCCAATTACCTGTTAACCTATGTCCATCAAATGATGAACGCTGAGTATAAAACTCAGTGGTGCTATAAACAAAATCAAAAGCATCACGTTTAAATCAATCATAGTGATCTACATTAACCATTGTAACTATATCATTTCTTACTTTTGAACATCTCTTATTTTCTATTAACAATAATGCCTAAAGCATTATTTACTATACATAAATCACTAGTCATCATTCATCTATTACCTTGTACACTTTTCTATTCTTCTATAACTTTCCATGACCTTTGTGATATACCTATGAGCAATACAAGTTTCATGCTTGGTATACCTTCTATTTAAGCTAGGCAGTAGCTATCATTATCTTTATTACATCAAATCATTAACATATTAAGGCTTTACTCATATAAACATCTTTTCTTTAGCATGTCCATATCTGTTCTTGAGCCTAAGCTCATTTAACTGTATATCATTTTCTCTATGGCATAACTATGCCCTGTGTATTAGCTCTATAATGTCTGTTTATCACATGCCTGTACGATTCCTTAAATGAATCCATTCATTTTGTAAATATTTCTTTATAAGCACAATCATAGTGCATTCACTATTCCATTCTCTTTACTTTTATGATACAAAATGGAAATGCATGCTTGTGAACATGAGAATGCAATCATGCTTTTCATTCCCCCTCTAATTTTCCTGTATTATATCATTTCTTTTCTTTTTATGATTGTGCACAATCCCTTTCCGTACTGGGTCCCTTTAGGTACCGGTACTGTGATTCCGGTGTGCGTGTGCGAGTGGTGCTGTGGTAACTGTGTATAACAGAAAACAATGTGGAGTCGCCACCCGACTCATCTAGTCAACTCAATTGAGAAACTAAACAAGTCGGGAAAAAATAAACCCGAGCCTTCC
>CANYBF010301773.1:0-20800 GCA_948192965.1 Dalechampia spathulata
TTAATATTAAGGGTGATATAAATTAGAGTTTGATAATAAATATAAGGGTAAATGAAATGAGAATTATTGAATGATAATAATTAAGTAAATTCAAAAGGTGTATATTACATATAAGGTTATACACTTAAATAAAATGTTTAAATATGAAATTGTTAAATGGAATTAGAAACTATATGATGATATCTAAATAGTATATGATTGAGTAAATAATATGAATAAAGTATTAACAAATAATAATGGAAAGTTATAAAATATTTACATGATGAATAGTAATATGTGAATAGTAATATGAATAGTGTAATATGAGAAGTATATGTAAATAGTTAATGAATAGTGAAATACAATGATTAATGTTGAATGTTCTTACTTAGAGATATTTTATGCTAAGTAATAAGAATTGAAATAAGATAAGAAATATTATTAATTGAAATATATATATATATAGTTGTAAGTATGAATGATAAATGTTAATAATGAAATTAAGATTGTTAATTAAAGATAGATGTTAATTTACATTTTATATGATTCAGAGAAGGGAAATTGATGCAAACAACAAGAAATGTAAAAAGGAAGGAAAATTCAGGTTTTTTGCTTTTTAACTGATTCTTAATTTTGGATTGGCAAGTAAGTATGAACTTACCTTAAATTTTAATATGTTGTTACATGTTATATTTTATAATTTTATTTGATATACATTATAAATTACGAAAACGGATATAATGGTATTCATATTTCATAATTTATGATAATATGACATTATATAATAATAATGTATATGGAGGTGATAATATTGACATAAATTATAAATGTGAATAGTTAATGACATTGTTGACCCTGACTTTTCACGCTCGTGCAATTTCAGGCTTATGTTGATTCAGATCGGTTCTAGTCCTCGATATCGACCCCGATTAGGCACATAGGCTTCTGTGACTTCCCCTGTGTATTCTGGTGCACAGAACACCTCAGAGCTGATGGGGCCCACCATGGTGCCTAGCGGGACCCGCCACTCTCATTTTCTTATTCTGAGTGTTTTGTACATATAGAACACTCTTCATTATTACCAACGGAAGGCAAACCACTCGAAATGTAAAATATTGCATTTTTGACACTTGGCACTATTCATCATGAATAGTTCATCGGTGGGACCCACCACCTTTACTAGCTATTCTGGATGCTCTGTACATATAGAGCATGCCTTATTACTGCCTACGCAAGGCAGAGCTCGCAGAATGTAAAATATTGCATTTTGGGCCTCAGACACTATTTATCATCAATAGTGCACAGGTAGGGCCCACTACTTTCATCAACCTATTCTATGTATTCTGTACTTATAGAATACATTTCACAATTACCTTGTGCAATCCACATCCTGTGGCATCGCAAATGCCACATTTTAGGGCCCACCATGCATTAGTGGGGCCCATTGCCCCTATTAACCTATCTGTGTATTCTGTACTTACAAAATACATTTTCCAACTACCTTACGCAAGGCACAATGCTTGGCACCGCAAATGCCACTATCCGGGCCCGCTACGCTTCGAGGCCCACTAAAGGTACCAGGGGAACCCATTGCCCCTGATAGCCTATTTTGTGTATTCTGTGCATACAGAATACATTTCACGCCTACCTACGCATGGTAGAATATATAGAATGTAAAATATTGCATCATTTTAAACCTAGATCACTATTCACTATGAATAGTACACAGGCAGGGCCCGCTTCCCTCCATTGGCCTATTCTGTATATTCTGTACTTACAGAATACATTTCACTCCTGCCTTACGCAAGGCATACCTCTGTGGCGTTGCAAATGCCACATTCTGGGACCACTACGATGTGGGGCCCACCAGGCATTAGTGGAGCCCGCTACCCACTATAATCTATTATAAATGTTATTTTCACACAGAATACATCCCATCTGCTGCCTTACTCAAGGCAAAACGCTTGGCATGCTGTTTGCCACCTTCTAGGCCCTTTTATGCTATGGGACCCATCGAAGAACTATTCAACATGAATAGTACATAGGAGGGGCCCATCACCCAACTTAGCCAATTTCGAGTGTCTTGTACACACAGAATACATTTCCAACAGTGCCTACGTGAAGCACGACTCACGGCATCCCGAATGCCACTTTTTGGCCTAATGGCCTGTTGGGCCCAAAACGGGCCCATTAAGCCAAAACTTGATGTTCGGGGTGGAATTTGAGAAAACTTATAACTGCAAAGTTTCTCAGAACATCAAAAAGTGCTTGTTTGACATATGGCTCACATCCCATTCGGCCCGTACCGATCGGAGCACATAGCTACATGCGATGCACATAGCATTATGCGCACCGCATGTTGCATAGTAAAGACGTTTGGTCGGAAGCATTCTCGGGATCGAATTTGGAAAAACTTTGTTCTACAAAGTTGTTCCTTACGTTGAATAATGCTTATAAGCTTGGGGTGCACATCCCGAAGCGATCACAGTGGGCCCTATATGATGGGTTCCAAACTATATGCTGCATACATAGCCCTATATGTGGCGCACACAGGCTTAAAAATTTTCAAATTCGGGCAAAAATTATAAAATTTCCATGCCCAAAAATTGCTCTATAAATATAGAGCTCAGGGTTCATCTGAGGGGATCCCAAAAATTACCTTAAGGCAAGCCAAACCTCTGCCAAAATACTCCCATAATTAATTAGGCCCCTAATTAATTAAATTCTTTGGATTTAGAGACTAAATTGGCTTAGTTAGGCTCCCTACACGTGTAAGGAAACAAGATCAAGGAAGAAGAGCTACCATTTCGAGGTAATTTTTGCATTTTTCCTTGTTTCTTCCTCTTTTTCTTTAATTTTTTGATCTATATGCTGCACATATAGATCTATGTGCGCCACATGTAGCACATGTGTGGCACACATAGGCCTATATGCAGCGCATATAGGTCCTATTTTTCAAAGAAAACCTCAATTTTCACTCGTTTTTCATCAGTTTTTTATTCGATCTGGCCAATCCAAGGCCATTCAAGGCTTTTCCATGCCTTGGGTGCCTTGTATTTGCCTTAAATCTTGTAGGATCTAAAATAATTTTAACTTCAAAATTATTTTTCATGGTTTGGATGCAAATTCATGAGCCAAAACCCGGTTTTGGGTCCGATCTACCTAGATCGGAGCCGGATCTAGGGTTTTTGCTTGAAAAACTTTGATTTTCCTTCAGTTTTTCAAACTATGTGCGCCACATATACATCTATGTTTGCCACACATACCCTATGTATGGCGCACATAGATCTATGTGCAACGCACATAGATCCTGGTTTTCATAGAAAAACCTGGTTTTAACCCGAACTGCTTTGATTTTGAATTTTCCAGTGACTCGAGTAGCTTTTCAATGCACTTGGGGTTCTGGATCTGTTGAAAATTGTTTAGATCTATTTAATTTTAGCCTTAAAATTAATTATTTTAATTAATTACTCAATTAATTGTTTGGTTCATCAAACTAGAGGCTGATTCATGCTCAAAGTGAGGTATTGTCTTCACTAAACTTGCGTATTTTGATCTGTAGATTATTTATATACTGACAGATTCAATTTTCTTGCAGATTTACAAGGTATGTGTGCCACATGTCTGCCTATGTGCGCCACATACAGTCTATGTGTGGCACACATAGTTCATATTTTTCCAGAAATATCATATTTCAAACCATATTTTCACCGTATTTTGATATATGAAGTCATATTTGAGTCTCACAGTGGCTCAAGTATTCTAGACTTGTTATAAAAAAAATAAATTTAATTAATTTTGGCCTCAAAATTAATTTTTATGATAAAAATGCAATTTTTACTCGTATAAATGCAGTTTTGAAAGGGTTGGATTTTAATTGGTTGAGGGGCTATCTCCAAAATATTCCAAGTGATGTTAGCACTCCCAATTAATTTTTCTATGATCAAACAAAATAATTTTGCCAAAAATTATTTTTATTAAAATGAATTTTCATAATCCGGCTCGTGTTTATTCTCATAATTATTGCCTCATAATTGCTAGGTTTTGACCCTTGGTTCGTACTTTTAAATGGCATTGGATTGATCAAATAAATCCAAAATTCATTTGCTACAAATGAATTTATTTGTGTTTTTTTGCATATTAATCCATCGTGCATTTTGGATCGTGCAACTCGAGGAAAAAGGGGGTATTACTTAATACCCCAGGAAATATGTATGCGAGGACAACTTTGTAATAGAGTAGAATTATTTAATTCGGTCTGTAATAATTCCCCCTATCTCGTGTGTACCCCTAATTTCCTTGATTCCCTTTCACCAGCCTTTATTATTTTTGATCGTGAATGTTTTATATTTGCTCAAATATATTATGTCATTCATGTCACATGCCATGTCACATGACACAAGCACACACTACTATACATGTCATGCATATACTCTATGCTATAACATACTATATTTTTGTATACATATACATATAAATACACTAATATGCAAACACGCCAATACGCAATCCAATACGCGGAATCAATCAATACGCCTTGCCATGCATATAAATGCCATGCCATGTCATATAATATGCCACGTTGTATGCCATAAATGCATGTCATACCGTATATCATACACATACTATGTTGAATACACATTCACATACGCACCATTGTGCCATGCCATACATCATTTAACATGCCATGCATATGGTATGCTACACACTATGCCATGTCTTGCATATGCCATGATATACATCATTTCACATCCCATGTTACATGACACAAGCACATTCTACTATGCATGCCATGCATATACCATGTCATACATCATTTCACATGTTATACATATGTCATGTTATCATGCATATAACTCACATACCATGCATATGGTACGTCATCCACCTCACATGCCATGTGTATGGTATAATGCCACGCATTTAATATGTCATCCATGTAACATATCATGCATATGCCATGCTATACACCATCTCACATGTCATGCATATGATATGTCAAACATTTCACATGTCATGCATATGATATGTCACACATCATCTTACATGTCATGCATATGCCATGTCACGCATCCATACAATCATGCATACACTATGCATAAGCCCAATGCCACGTAACCCCTAAAACGTTAATGCATAACGCCATATGCTATTTGCCATAATATGTGCTTACATATCATGTTAGGTTGCCATATCATGCATATGATATATCATTCACACTCACATGTCATGCATATGCCATGCTAATTTATTGTTTTTATGTATGCCATGCACATACCATGCCATCCAAATGTCATATAGCCTTATATGTCATTCTATGTGTAACCTTGCAACGCCAAATCGCATGTCGCGTTGTGTGCTTACATTTACGCTCGTATGCTTGCCTGCTTAGGACAATTAATCCTAACTATAATGGTAAAATTGATTTTGGAAACTCATAAAATAAATCTCCACCACCCGAACCCAATCTCTGAAGGGTTTAACTAGCACTCATGCTTGGGTCGGTTGGACCAATCCGGAACCATACTATGGGTCGGTTTCTTACCTATTTAAGAGAATTGCACCTCGAGTTCCCAGTGTAACTCCAGGTTAGTATCCTACCTAGGACAGGAGAACTTGAATTGACTAATTCTTATGGAGGTATAAGGTTGGAAGGGAGCGTTGCTGTGTGCTACATGTTCGTTAACCATTTTGTGTTTTTTGTCCAAACATGCATACATGCATACTCATGCAATCTGCTAACAAATTTTGCTTTTGCAGCTATAATACTGGATGTTTCCTAGCATAGGACACACATACATCCTACGTGATGTATCACGTGCACCCATGCATACGTATGCCGACTTGCTTTGTCATAGCCATGACGTTGCATTATTTCCTAGCATAGGCCACACATACATTCTATGTGTCGCATCATATGCACCATATGCAACATCATATGCATACTCATGCACTCATGCTAACGCTTTCTATCATGTATAGAATCATGTCAGACTCTCAGAATGCTAGGAATGCCGCATCCCCATCTGGCCCTGTTGGCTCAACACTGGATAAGGCCATACTTGTTGCGGTTCAGAAGCTCATCGACCAGTCTATGGCCAAGCTTTTGAATGATGACTTCAAGACCCTCCTACAATAGCAGATCCAAGAGGCTCTTAGTCCTGCTGAATTTATCACCCCACTAGATCCGATCACGGAAAAGGGGAAGAGTGTCAACCTGTATGACATTGAGACTGATGATGACGTCTTATTGCATATGCATGATGTTTTGAAGTCTTAGACTACTGTCTTGGAACAAAAGATAGAAAACCTACAGTCTATCATGAAGACCAAGGGCATGGGGACTGACTTGGACTTTGATGAGTTCTCTGTCTGCGCAATCAAGGGGCTGCCTGCCAAATTCAAGCTCCCTGATGTTCCCAAGTATAATGGAGTTTGGGACCCGAAGAACCATCTGAAGACCTACACCATGCTGATGAGCACCACTAACTTATTAGATGATCAGATAGTTCGGCTTTTCTTCATTTCACTGGAGGGATCAGCGCTAACCTGGTATCACAGTCTGAACAAGGCAACCACGACCGAGTGGAAGCCTCTTTGTACTGCATTTTACAAACAGTATGGGTTTAAGGCCCGATTTGATGTAACCTTGATGGATTTGGAAATGGTTAAATAAAAGGCCAATGAATCTTTCATGGATTACTTTAGTCGCTGGATGGATAAAGCCGCATTGGTTAAACAGAAGCCATCTGAATCAGATATGATTAACAAGCTTATCATGGGGTCGCTGACACTCTACCAAGATAGGCTAAAATATCAGACGTTCCACACCTTTGAGGACATTTACTCAGTGGGATAACCCATTAAGCAAACTAAGGGTAAGAAAAAGGAGCTCTCCTTCCCAAAACCCAAAACCACCACCTATGCACAAACACAACCAAAACCTCACTACATCAATGCCCTACAAATACAAAAACCACAATACATCCATACCGTGCAAACACCAAACCTCATACTCCAGAACACTGCGCCATCCTAGAAATTCTCAGATCTTGGAATGCCACTTTCCAAGGTCTTTGGCATCTCCTCAAAGCCAAACTCATTAAACTGCTAGAACCAAACTTCAAAACACCACCGACAGCCTCGGTGGACACCAAAACATACTGCCACTATCACCAGCACCATGGTCATAACACTGATGATTGTCGCTCCCTCAGACTTATCATTCAAAACCTCATCGACTCTGGTGAGATTGAGGACCCTAAGAAATCCAAACCATGTACCAAAATAAACCAGTTGCCAAATTACCATAAAGCTAACTGCACTGACATGCTCCAATCAGGGTTACCAGAATCCCTGATCCTTAGCTCCTTCTCTCCTCTCAGTAGCAAGGGGAACACTCAGTTGCCTGCTATTACCTTCCATCCTAGTGGTGAATTCCATATTGGTGCTATTGACATATGGTATGATAGCTCAGAGGATGAGTCAGCAGCTACTCAAAAATCCTCTAAACCTGAAGCATTAGATGCATAGGCTTCTGATAAGGGTAAGTCGGCCGAGACTCCCAAGCCAGCACCAAAACTACCCAAGCAGTAGAAGGGGTTAGGTGGCAACAAAATGTCATCTCGGGTTCGTAACATGACCCGTAGTGGCAAGGTCTTCACTCCTCCCGACCTCGGGAAGAAGCCGACTGAGGCTAGGTCTGCTAAGGATGAGGCTGGTCCAAGCAGTGTTCCAGCTCCATAACCAACTAGTCAAGTTGCTCAGCCTGATAATGTTGTTGTCAAACAACTGAAGAAGACGCAAGCTAATATTAGCATCTGGGACTTGGTGCTGTCCTCCTAACAACATCGACGGGCTATCGTCAAGGCACTCTCAAGCATGAGGATTTCTCCTTCTGCCTCCACTTTTAGCATGAAGAACCAACTGGTAAACCAGGAGCTACCATCCACCATGATCACTTTCTCTGATGCGGATCTACCGGCTGAGGGAATCCACCACAACAGAGCATTCTTCATCAGGGTGAACATCATGAACTTCTCCACCCCCTATGTCATGGTGGATGATGGGTTAGGCATCAATGTTTGTCCTCTTAAGGTATTGCCCAAGCTTGGAATTTAGCTTTCAGACTTGAAGCCCTACAAGACCATCATCAGAGCATATGATGAGTCTAAATGGGAGGTTACTGGTACCTTCACTGCCACTGTCACTGTTGGACCTATCGAATCACTGGAAGAATTCACAGTCCTGGACATTCCGGTGTCATTTACGTTGCTATTGGGTCGACCATGGTTCCATCCTCTGGGAGGT
This sequence comes from Dalechampia spathulata, assembly GCA_948192965.1. Lineage (NCBI taxonomy): Eukaryota > Viridiplantae > Streptophyta > Magnoliopsida > Malpighiales > Euphorbiaceae > Dalechampia > Dalechampia spathulata. Next base: position 8,290 of record CANYBF010301773.1, read on the forward strand.
GTGCCATCCACCATACACCAGAAGATCAAGTTCCCACACAATGTGGGTGTGGTTACTATTGCTGCTGATGATGAGGTAGCCTTGGCCTGCATCAGAGAAGACGTTCCTCTCATGACCAGCTTTCAGATCGCTGCTATCAGAGAACCAGAATCCTACTCATACCAACCGGGTCTTATTATGGAGAGGATGATGCAACTGATGAACTATAGGCTTAGTGAGGGGTTAGGCTGGTACCAGCAAGGTCCAGTGAAATTTGATATTCCTACAGCCATGTGGGAAAAGAGGTACTACATTGGGTTTGATCCCTACACCTCAGACAAGTTTGAAGAGTGCAAGATGGTTCTCTTCATCCAAGGAGAGACACAACGTGATCATGCTCTTGAATTGCCTAACTCGGATGACTTCTTTGAGCAACAGTTCATTATCTTTGGCGATGTCTATGACCTATCAGCCTTGGCAGTAACTAGAAAGACTGCTACTTCTTTTGCCATCAGCCCTGATGAAGCTTTCCAGATCTTTGGTGATGTTGCTGATCTCACCATTGGCCGTCTGGAGCCAGAATGCACTACAGTCACTGTACTAGGGTCCAAGTTGCAGAAATTAGACATTCAAGGCCTGCTGCTGCCAAAGGTCTATGAGGATATAGCCACGCTGGTGGATAGTACCTTCGAGGAGCTTTTGTATGAAGACATTGATGTCCCTATTTTTGTACTTTTTAATGATGATGTAATCCTATCAAAGTATGAAACAATAAAAATTAACTTTGCTTATGTTTATGATGTGTATTCTGATGGCATTGTGCATGAGCATGAGCATTACATGAGCATTTTCGACATTAATGCATCTTGCATCAAAAATGTTAACATTAACACAGATGACAAGCCATGTCTACTCCAGATTGCATTAGACTTGACCTCTGAAGAGAGAACAGAAATAATCAGCACATTGAAAAAGCATATAAAAGCCTTTTCTCTAGGCTATGAAGACATGCCGGGTGTCGACAGATCCATCGCGAAACATAGAATTCCTACCGATCTGGGGTTCAAGCCAGTTAAGCAGAACCAGAATGGGCACAGAAGGTTAAGGAAGATGTCTAGAAGCATTTGGATGCCAAATTCCTCAAGGTGGTTGACTATCCAGAATGGTTGGCCAATGTGGTTCTGGTTCCCAAGAAAGATGGCAGGGTTAGAGTCTGCGGCGTAGACTACAGGGATTTGAACAAAGCATGTCTAAAGGATGACTTTCCTTTACCTCACATTGACGTGCTGGTCGATAGCGCAGCCACTAGTGCTTGTATTCCTTCGCTGATGGATTCTCGGGGTACAACCAGATCCTAATGGCAGTTATAGATAAGGTGAAAATAGCTTTCATCATAGAATGGGGAACCTACTACTACAAGGTCATGCCCTTTGGCTTGAAGAACACAGACGCTACCTACCAACGAGCCGCGACAATGCTGTTGCATGATTTGATCCACAAGGAGGTCGTAGTCTATGTGGATGACATGATGGTGAAGTCTCCCACCAGAGGAGAACATACAGCTGCTCTTGACAGATTTCTCACACGCATTGACAAATATGGACTCAGGCTGAACCCAAAGAAGTGCACATTCGAGGTAACATCCGGCAAGCTGTTAGGTCACATTGTTAGCTAGAAGGGTATCAAAGTGGACCCTGACAAAGCAAAGTTAATCATTGTTATGCCCATTCCCAGAACTGAGACAGAAGTTAGAGGATTCCTGAGGTAGCTCCAGTACATCAGCAGATTCATCGCCAAGCTCACTACCATGTGTGAACCCATCTTCAAGCTTTTGAGGAAGAACCAACCTATGAGAATTGCCAGTTTGCTTTTGAGAGGGTGAAGCATTACCTCTCCAACCCATTGATCCTGAAACCACCTCAGCCGGGAAAGCCATTACTTCTCTATTTAGCCTTAGAAGAGGAGTCAGTCGATGTTATGATGGCTCAAGAGAATGACACCGGAGTCGAGCATGCTGTCTACTACCTGAGTAAGAAGCTTTTACCAACTGAGTGCAAGTACAACACTGTTGAGAAGCTATGCATGGCTATGATCTGGGTTACTAAGAAACTCAGGCATTACTTCCAGTCGTACCAAATACATGCAATCTCCAAAGTTGATCCTATGAAGTACTTATATGCTTCTCCTTCACTAGTAGGAAAACTCTCTAGGTGGCTGATCCTGTTGTCAGAGTTTGATGTGCAGTACATCACTACCAAGGTGATCAAAGGCAGAGCAATTGTCAAATTCTTAGCATCCAGGTCGATGGATGACTCTGAGACCTTCAAACTGGACTTCCTAGATGAGCACTTGGGGGTAGTTGACGTCCAGAAATGGCAGTTGCACTTTGACAACACAGTCAACAGAAGGGGTGCAGGTATAGGAGTTATGCTAATCACTCCTGAAGGTGAGCTAATAATAATAATGCTTTCAAAGTAGCTGAGCTTCTCAGTCACCAATAATATAACTGAGTATGAAGCATGTCTCTTTGGGCTAGAAGCATTGCTGATGATTGATGCCCAGGATGTACAGATATTTGGTGATTCGATGCTAATCATTCACTAATCCATGACCGAGTGGGAAGTCAAAGAGGAAAGGCTCAAGCCTTATGCTGCATACATGAAGCTCATGGTTCATAATTTGAGCTCCTGCCAATTTATTCATATGCCACATGAAGAAAATCAGATGGTCGATGCTTTGGCCACACTAGCTTCATTCTGTGAGCAATCGCAGAGTCTAATTCAACCTGTATTCATCGAGCAGTTGAGGATTCCTTACTATTTTGGAGAATGGGTTATGGCACTAGACTAGCAAGATGAGACCCTATGGTACATTGATATCATGAACTTTCTGAAGACTGGTACTTATCTAGAGGAAGCCAACAAAACTGATAAGCTAGCTTTATGCAGGCTAGCAACCAATTTTACCTGGCATCATGGTGTTTTCTACAGAAGAATGGCAGATGGTCTACAACTTCAATGCATATCAGGGAAGGACATTGAATCAGTCATGGAAACGGTACATGCTGGTGTATGCGGGCCCCACATGAATGGATTCATGCTTTACAGGAAGATCCTATGCCAAGCATATTTCTAGCTCACTATGGAAACAGACTACATACAATTTGTACAAAGATGCCATGAATGCCAGATTCATGGAGACCTAAGTCATCTACCCCCAGTCGAATTGCAGAATTTGACAACGCCTTGGCCATTCTCAGCTTAGGGAATTGACATCATGGGTGAGATTCATCCTAACACATCTAATGGACATTGGTACATACTAGTAGCTATTGACTACTTCTCTAAATGGGTAGAAGCAGAATCCTACAGTAAACTAGGGGTAAGACAGGTTGCCAAGTTTATAGAGAAGAATCTCATATACTGATATGAGGTACAACATTATCTACTATCAGACAATGGAGTATAGTTCCAGGCTCAAGTTGCAGACTTGTTGGAGAAATATGGGATTGAGCACCATCGATCCTCTCCTTACCACCCTCAAGTTAATGGGGCAATCGAAGTGGCTTACAAGATGATCAAGCGCATCTTAGCTAAGACGGTACAGACTTATAGGGATTTGCATGAGCAGTTACCATTTGTATTATGGGCTTATAAAACCACTGTAAGGAGTCCTATAGGTGCTACCCCCTACTCTCTGGTTTACAGGACAGAAGCTATATTACCAATCAAAGTGGAGCTGAAATCACTTCGTGTCATTTTAGAAGCTTAGTTGCCAGAAGTTGAGTGGAAAAGGTCCAGGTATGAACAACTGGTCACTATTGATGAGAAGTAACTACAGGCTCTCTATCACCTACAGCTTTACAGGAAGGCAATGTAGTCTTGAAGCAAGTAAGACTGGTTATCCACGACCCTCGTAGGAAATTCAGACCTAACTGGGAAGGCATATTCCTAGTTAAGAATATCCTCTCCAAAGGTGCTGTTTGCATCTCAGATTTGGAAGGCAATGAATTCTCAGAACCCGTCAACCTTGATCGGCTGAAGAAGTATTTTGTCTAGAGGAGAGGGTAAAAGAAAAAGCAAAATAAAAATGAAAAGCCTGGTGAGCTGAAAACCTACATAGGCGACTCATGCAAAAATTAAGGCAAAAAGAAAAACATTTGCTCGATGAGTTGAAAATCCACTTGGACAACTCATGTAAAAATTAGAGCTCTTAAAGGAAAAAGGAGAGCATTAAAATAGTTGATCAGAAAATCTCAAATGAGGCTAGTCAATAACAGAGGTTAAGTCTGATGCACATCTGGAACTTTTGTGTTGGTTTTAACATTTTTCATGTAAATGTTTTAATTTCATTAATGCAAATGGATCACATGTTCATTAACTTAGCCATAAGTAATACAAGTTGCAAACATAAAGCATTATCATCCTTTATTACATATTGTTACTTAACAATGTCTTGTAGTATAGGATTCAAGCTTGGTGCAGCACCCACAGCTTTTACTCATCATTAGTGGCAGATCCGGCTCTAGGAATTTCCACCAGCACTGTTCGGCAACGAGGCCAGGTCCTTTCCACATGCTCTACAAAATGAGGCATCAACCTTCCTCCTTTGAACTCTATCAGGCGAGGTATGGTCTAACGATGGCCATACTGACGACAGATTCTAGCAGGACTGTAGAGTGTATAATGCCTGAATCCCAGCAGTGTGATACAATCTATGTAGGTCATTACAGTCACATGCTGTATGTGCCACCATGGACAGCTCCACCTAATCTCGCTCTCACGTCGAGTCCCCATCCATTCAATCCAGCCTTGGAATGACATTGTCCTTGCCTCGCTGAAGGCATAGCCCCTCCGCATATGGCTATGAGGAAGGTATCTCTTCGGGTCCCCAGCCGGCGGCACCAGAATCTCAAGCTTCTCTTGAAGCCATATCTATAATAAAAATAAAATAAAATAAAAGCTCACTGAGTTGAAAACCTTGCACAAGGCTTCTCAGGCAAAAGTTAGAGCGACTCACTAAGCTGAAAACCTAAGGGGGCAGTTTAGGTAAAAATAAGGGTCTGAAGCAAAATCAACAGCTCGATGAGCCAAAAACCTTACAAAATGTAACTTATGCAAAAAGTTATGGCAAAATGTAACTTTTCTAAGTTAAAAACCTGCAAAGGTGGCTTAGGATTCTTACTTGTAGAAGAAGCAGACTCCCACTGAAGCGCTCAGACTATCCTCACTTCACTTTATCCAGACCAATGATTGTCTCTGCTATGATCATAGGAAAAGGGTTCTGACCCTGCATCATTTGGTCTACAATAGGCCCGATCAGCAAGTCTCCATGGCCGGATGGATCAATGAACAAGAATTGTGCCAGTAATCTGAATCTAGCTAGCCTCAGCCATGAAGGGGTATCTATCAATTTTTATCCATATAGCTGGAAGAGAGCAATGACATCCACAGAATCTTCTGTAGCTAAGAGAGACCTTGTAGTGGTCAGGTTGATGGTAAAGGCCCTCATCAGATACAATTCTACCTCTCCAGTTGACGCACGTGTCATCAACATCACCGACATCTCACAAGTGACTCCAAGAATAGCAGCAAACTCCTCATACATCAGACATAGCTCAACATGCCCGAATCGGAATACATGAACCTCCAGATCCCAGAACTACGTGACAGCTTGCAGGAAAGCATTATTGATTGAGATTTGCTGGAAGGTCCTCAAATATTGGAGTCCAATCTCACTTAGGCGATTCCACTCATTGTTTCCCCAACGGCGGGAGAGAGCGCGAAAGGGAGACAATGATTATTAAGTCATTGTATATCTAATTTTTGCAAAGAAAAGTAGATGAGTTATATTTTCCTAATAAACATAAAACATGGTGTATTTATAGCAACAAGCACTATTGGATTCCATTAATAAATCTAAAAGATACGTTGTACAGACATTTGTATATTTTCACAGTTTGTACGCAACAGCCCTAGTGTACTAGGCACGCAATGCCAGTCTATAACGCATTATCTTATTTTGATACAGAATCTACAGAATTCTAGTATCATGCATATGAGAGCTTAACGTCACGTCTTCCCTATGCATCATCTTCCCCGAAATGGTCATCAGGATTGGGGCTATCCACGACTTTAATGTTGTAACACTCCAAACGCGCTGTCAGTCGAGCACTCTCTCATCCCATTTGCTCCATCATCTGGATGTAGCGGTCACGCTCTTCCCGCTCTGTCTGCCTGCTTAACTGCAAACACAAGCATATAGGCATATAAGTCATGCATCCATGCATACCCATACACTTGCATTTCATAGTAGGTACTCACCTGGACATCCAACATCTTAGACGTATGATAACGATGCAGTCCCATCAGCAATCTTGAAGCGTCTGCCATAACATCCCGAGGCACCTGCAAGATCAAAATGCATGTCAGACCATCAAAGTCAAAAGCACATCGAAACACATGTACTCACATGGGTCATGTTTGGAGGGTCAAACTCAATCTTGCTCTTTGCTGGCACTAGGAAGGAAGTCTCATAAGGATGCCCAGTTGCATCATAAGTAAAGATCAGCGGGTAATCTACTGGTGAGTCTGATAGACAGTCTTGCCTAGGAATGCCAGTTAATCTAGCAAGCACTTCTGGGTCTGTGTTAGTACAAGCTGCCTAGAACATTACACGTGGGGGTGCAGCAGGTTCCACTCGACTCTCTGGTCCCAGATGCCAATCCACAACGTGCTCACCTAAATAGAAGAGCCTACTCTTAGGGACCTCTAACAACATATGTTGCTCATCCTTACACATCAAACTCGTCACGTACTCTGGCCTTGGATGCATGTTACTCCAAGTATGGGGACGCACCTATTCCAATAATGAAGAGAAATTAAAAACCTACACAGGTATTTCTTGAACCATTTCAATACAGTTTAATGCTAATTAAATTGTTTCTTCTTACCTGATCCCAGGTCAAATCATTGAGGTGCTTCCTCAACTCATCCATTGCATGCTCGAGCCTCCGCCTTAGAACGTACCATGCCTGCATAGTCAGCAAACTCATACACCATGATCTACAAGGTCAATATGCATAGTCAGCAAGATATAGATAGATGCTACGGTAATAAAATTAGCAGAATTCTGCTTACCTCTATGACTTGCTAGCACCCGATGAAGCGGTCCCTATAGTGCTTGCTACAGAAATCAAGCCCCTGCATCAAATGGGCCAGACCAGTGCTGCCCCAGTCATACCGCCTTATGGACTCTAAATCGCAAAGGGCCCATAATACAGACATGTGCATACTGTTCCAGCTATCGTTGAATAATGTACATCCCAGCATGTACAGCAAAAAGCTATGGGTATACTGGTTTGTAGAGATTGTCCGGCCAAGTCTCTCTGCCAACACCGCTTCTCGGAGACAGTCGTAAGAAATACTGTGCCCTCCTCGTACATTGGGTGACACCCCTAGGAGATCAAAGATTGTACCGTATAGCCAGTGAGGTGATGTTAGCCTAGCATCAAATTGGACAGGCAATCCCACACACTCCAGCCCAGTAATTCCAACCAACATCCTCAGGGTAATCGCGATCTCACCTACCACCAGATGGAAGGTATGGGTGGAATCCATCCACCGTTCAATCATGGCAGTAATGACCAGCCTATTGCATCTCTTTTCTACTCCAGTAAAGTAAGAGATGTATAGACCAAAACAGCTACGGTCCACCCTCACGTGAATCTCTTGAGGCAACTTGGAATACCACTTAAAGATGCCACAGATGCTACCACTGCCCACAATTGTCCGCTCCCTCTGCAAAATACAAAATTTAGGTCAGACTTCAGACTGAATTACAGAGTGCACAGAATCATTTCAGAGGTACAGAGCTCCTCCTCCTAACCCTAAATGCACCTGTTCATGCTTATGAATCCCTAAAACGCACAATTCTCTGAAAAATGACTGAAAAATGGATAATTTGACCCATTTTTCTGTGCTATGTACATTGCACATAGCACTATATGTGCCACACATGGCTTAGATATGGCGCACATAGTGCTACATTGGCTACAAATAGCCCAAACCCGCATACAAAAACCTGATTTTCACCGAACCAATTAGACAAACATGAGCCTACCTAAGCCCAGCTTTAGCCTAGCATAAAATTCTAGCTTAACACAAGCCTAAACGCATCAAAAATAGCCTAAAAATCAATTTTTGGGAAAACCTTAAAAACTGAAGAAACCAAGCTGAGTTGCAGAAAACTCACCTTCTCGAGAGGAGCTCAGGACCGATGCGAGTCTATGGCGAAAGTCTCCGTAATTCCATCACCAAAACGGGCTCTAAAATAAGCATCACGAGTTCTAAGCTTGGTTAGAGCATAACTTGGGATAGATTTTGGGTCCCGGGGGGTCGGTTGCATCCTAATTCTGGCAATTTCTGCAAAAACGCAAAGTTTTCAATTGAAGTTTTAAAGAAAATCAAGTTTTGGAAGGGGAAACAAACTGATTTTCGAATGGAAGCTCGGAAATATAAAATTTCCAAACTATGTGTGCCATACATAGGGGAATGTGCATCGCATGTAGCAATTTTTGCTAACATGTACCTGGCACTGTACACCTCTACTAATGTGCGTCTCGTTACCACTGAGATGCACATGAAAAATTAGGCCTTTCATAAAAATTTGAGAATTTTTGGAGGTCGTTTGCTCAATTTTCATGACTCGCAGCATGTGAAAAATTCAGAAAATCAATCAGAATGCAGCAAACTGATACTCAAAAATTTAGGTATTTTCCCTGGACCATCTCAATACCAATTTCACTAACAAATTGTTTTCCTATGTCTGGTAAAGACAGGAAATTGATCCAGCAGACGATCAAAAACAGTCAAGCCTTTGACTTCTGGCCAAGCCGTTGACCGGATAGTGTTGCATTCCAACAGAGGGTCCCAAATATAGACTTTAGAGATAGACAACACTTATTTGATGGTGCGAGAACAAGATCTGATGGTTGATCAACCCGACCTAGCAGAAGGTCACCTCTGGTTTCGCCATAGAACCACCCGATCCAGCAGAGATCACAGAGTCAAGCCTTTGATATCAAAACCCTAATGCATAGGCATCTGAATGCTGACTTCAGATGATTTACTCGCAAGGAAGCCATCACTCTCACAATGACCACCGGTCAGCCCTGATCGGAATAGCCTGAACGTCGGGCTCCCAGTGATGGAACTGGGACTTATACTGGTCACAACCGTCGACCAGAAATATCAGAGACCTAGCATAGGATCCCAAATGCTGATTTGAGGATCCTGAAAGTCATTTCGGAGATATTTGACATTTATATGATGGCGCAAGAATAGACCCAGTAGATGGTCATCCAGGTCCCGTAGTTGACCACACGATCCAGCAGTGATCGCAGAGCCAAGCCTTTGGTTCCCAAATCCTAACGCATAGGCATCTGAATGCCAACTTCAGATGATTTACTCACGACGTTGCCATCAGTCCCATTGAAGACCATTGATCAGCCTTGGTCATCTAGCCCGAGCATCGGGCTCCCAGTGGTAGAATTGGGATTATCAGGTCAGTATTGATTTCCCAGCTCGAGTACCGGGCTCCCAGTGGCAGAATTGGGATTTAAGCCTCAACGCGAGCACCCCTGCAAGTCTCAACATTAGGCCTCGACACAAGCATCATTCAGGTACGCTTCCTACTCCCTGTGAAAAGTCATGTTATGATCAGATCTCATTTTAATGACTTACGCTTATGTCACCTCAAAATGATCCTGATCAGGGGGAAAACTATTACCCTGACTTTTCATGCCTGTGCAATTTCGGGCTTATGTTGATTCGGATCGGTTCTAATCCCAGATATCGATCCCGATTAGGCACATAAGGTTTTGTGACTTCCCTTGTGTATTCTGATGCACAGAACACATCAGAGCTGGTGGGGCCCACCATGGTGCTTGGCGGGACCCGCCATTCATTTTCTTATTCTGAGTGTTCTGTACATACAGAACACTCTTCATTATTGCTAACGGAAGGTAAACCACTCGAAATGTCAAATATTGCATTTTTGGCACTAAGCACTATTCACTGTGAATAGTGCACCAATGGGACCCACCACCTTTACTAGCTATTCTGGATGCTCTGTACACATAGAGCATGCCTTATTACTGCCTACGCAAGGCAGAGCTCGCAGAATGCAAAATATTGCATTTTGGGCCCCAGATACTATCCATCATGAATAGTGCATAGGTGGGGCCCACTACTTTCATCAGCCTATTCTGTGTATTCTGTACTTACAGAATAAATTTCATAATTACCTTGTGCAAGGCACATCCCGTGGCATCGTAAATGCCACATTTTGGGGCCCACCAAGCACTGGTGGGGCCCGTTGCCCCTATTAACCTATTATATGTATTCTGTACTTACAGAATACATTTTCCAACTACCTTACGCAAGGCACAACGCTTGGCACCGTAAATGTCATTATCCGGGCCCGCTATGTTGTGGGCCTACTAAAGGTACCAGCGGGGCCCGTTGCCCCTGATAGCCTATTCTGTGTATTTTATGCATATAGAATACATTTCATGCCTGCCTACGCATGGTAGATTATATAGAATGAAAAATATTGCATTTTGAACCTAGATCACTATTCACTATGAATAGTACATAGGTGGCGCCCGCTTCCCCCATTGGCCTATTCTGTATATTCTGTACTTACAGAATATACTTCGCCGCTGCCTTATGCAAGGCATACCTCTGTGGCGTTGCAAATGCCACATTCTGGGACCACTACGCTGTGGGGCCCACTACCCACTATAAAATATTATGAGTGTTCTTTTCGCATAGAACACATCCCATCTGCTGCCTTACTCAAGGCAAAGCGCTTGACATGTTGTTTGCCACTTTCTAGGCCCTTTTATGCTATGGGGCCCATCAAGGTACTATTCACTATGAATAGTATATAGGAAGGGCTCATCACCCAACTTAGCCAATTTCTAGTGTCTTGTACACAGAGAATACATTTCCACTAGTGCCTACGCAAGGCACGACTCACGGCATCCCGAATGCCACTTTTTCGCCTTAATGGCCTATTAGGCCCAAAACGGGCCCATTAAGCCAAACTTGATGTTCGGGGCTGAATTTGAGAAAACTTATAACTGCAAAGTTTCTCAAAACATCAAATAGTGCTTGTTTGACATATGGCTCACATCCCGTTCGGCCCGTACCAAGTGGAGCACATAGCTACATGTGATGCACATATGTGCACCGCATATTGCATAGTAAAGACGTTTGGTCGGGAGCCTTCTCGGGATCTAATTTGGAAAAACTTTATTCTACAAAGTTGTTCCTTACATCGAATAATGCTTATAGGCTCAGGGAACACATCCTGAAGCAATCACAGTGGGCCCTACGCGACGGGTTCCAAACTATATGTTGCGCATAGACCTATGTGCTGCGAACATAGCCTTATATGTGGTGCACATAGGTTTAAAAATTTTCAAATCCAGGTGAAAATTACAAAATTTCCACACCTAAAAATTGCTTTATAAATATAGAGCTCAGGGTTCATCTGAGGGGATCCCAAAAATTGCCTTAAGGCAAGCCAAACCTCTGCCAAAATACTCCCATAATTAATTAGGCCCCTAATTAATTAAATTCTTTGGATTTAGAGAATAAGTTGGCTTAGTTAGTCTTCCTACATGCGTAAGGAAAAAAGATCAAGGAAGAAGAGCTACCATTTCGAGGTAATTTTTACATTTTTCCTCCTTTCTTCTTCTTTTTCTTTGATTTTCCAATCTATATGCTGCGCATATAGATCTATGTGCGCCACATGTAGCACATGTGTGGAGCATATTCACCTATATGCAACGCATATAGGTCCTAATTTTCAAAGAAAACCTCAATTTTCACTCGTTTTTCTTCGATTTTTCGTCCGATCTGGCCAATCCAAGGCCATTCAAGGCTTTTCCATGCCTTGGGTGCCTTGGATTTGCCCTAAATCTTGCGGGATCTAAAATAATTTTAACTTTAAAATTATTTTTCATGGTTTGGATGCAAATTCATGAGCCAAAACCCAGTTTTGGGTCCGATCTACCTAGATCGGGGCAGAATCTAGGGTTTCTGCTTGAAAAACTTTGATTTTCCTTCAGTATATCAAACTATGTGTGCCATATATACATCTATGTACACCACACATACCCTATGTATGGCACACATAGATCTCTGTGCAGCACACATAGATCCTAGTTTTCACATAAAAACCCAGTTTTAACCCAAACCGCTTCGGTTTTGAATTTTCCAGTGACTCCAGTAGCTTTTTCATGCACTTGGGGTTCTGAATCTGTCGAAAATTGTCCAGATCTATTTAATTTTGGCCTTAAAATTAAGTATTTCAATTAATTGCTTAATTAATTGTTTGGTTCATCAAACCGGAGGCCGATTCATGCTCAAAGTGAGGTACTGTCTTCACTAAACTTGTGTATTTTGGTCTGTAGATTATTTCTGTACTGACAGATTCAATTTTCTTGCAGATTTACAAGGTA
>CANYBF010301906.1:0-12610 GCA_948192965.1 Dalechampia spathulata
TGCCCAAATTAAATGAATATGTTGATGCAGCATTAATATCAAATATGCTCATGTCATTATGATGTATATGCATGCTCGAATCTAAATAAAGGTCACACAAATAAGCAAAGTTTGAATTTATTACATCAAATTTGTTCAGAGTTACATCATTAAATAGAAAAGATAAATTCAACTCCTCTTCCAGAATAGCCACATCAGCGACAGTCAGGTCCAGGTCGTCTCAATCGCTAACAGCTTGCAGCTCTGTATTCTCTTTGACCAGCTTTTCCTTATCTTCCACCAGAGTGAGGGCCTCCAGCTCCGTTACCTGCCCTAGGATCATCTACTCCAGGTCAATCAGGGATGTCTCATTAGCCTTCTTGCTAGCTTCAGTACCAGCTGACCCTTTGATAAATGTGATCTTATCAGTTTTCCGCTCTTTCGTGACTTTAGGATCAAAACCCAAACCGTATTTGGTGTGCGTCTGCCCTGTACTACTGAGCAGCTCGATGATTCCCTACTGATGCTTACCAAGACCTGCCCCCGGTAGGAAGCCCATCTTGGCAAACTAAGACGAGATGAATGCGCTAACCTCATCCTTGTAAATTGGAGATACCTGAAATCCACTCAGTTCTAGAAACCCCATGGATAGTGAAGATACCACCATATCAGAAGCAGCAGGAATGGTGATGACGCCTATCTCTGTCGGAAACTTGATCTTCTGGTGCATAGTAGAGGGTACACCTTTCAGGGGGTGGAACCATGGACGTCCCAGCAATAGGGCAAAAGTGACAGGAATGTCCAGGACAGTGAATTCTATAGCAGACTGAATGAGACCGACAGTTACCACAACAGTGAAGGACCCCAGTGCCTTCCTCTTCGAATTATCATAAGCTCTGATCACTACCTCGGAGACGACCAGATCCTGCTCCTTAACTCCCAGCGTATTCAGCATTCTGTAAGGACACACATTGATGGCAGACCCATCATCCACCATGATGCAGGAAGTATTGTAACCGAATGAGTTTCTATTTTGGTGTATGAATTTTATGTAAATCTCTAACTTGTAACCCTTGAATCAATCACCATAATTACTGTTTAAAGTGTATGAATGATGATTAATGGTATTTCTAATATTTGGTATGCTTAAATGTTGATGGACTAATGATTATTTGTGTTGGTAACTTGAAATTTAACTTGCTGCTAAATTTAGGAATATTTTAGGTTTCATTATTTTAAGAACTAGAAATTTGTAGCCCTTGATTTTGTATGAAAATATGATTGAATAATGTGTTTAGATGTTAAAAATGGGGTTTGTTTGCATTTAAAGGTGAGTTTTAGCATGCAAATTCCAAAAGGGTCATTAGTGGCAGCAAAGCATGTACTTTATGTATCTTATGTGTACTTGGCCTTTAAGTGTGGATATGTGCCTTGTATGTTTACCAAAGGGACCTGAGATTGTGTGTAACATGTATATGTATACTTGTATTTAATATGGTTTAATTTTAATATGGTTTGGAAGTCAAATGGTTAAGGTATGCATTAAGATACTTGTAAGGCAGCAAGTGAGCCATAATGTGCAAGATGTGTAACATTATGTATTGTGAGAGATGTAAATGTATTATTGCAAATCTAGATACATTGTTTATAGATAAGGCTTATTAAAACATGTTCATGCATTAAAAGTGACCATATGACCAATTTGTGGTATGGGAAAAAATTGCACAAGTTAATGGTATGTTGAAAATGTTCATTTTGGTACATTTTAGCAAGGTGTTTTTAAGGCATAATATAGCTTGAATTAAACCTTGTTGAGTATATTTTCTAATGGTATATGGATTTTCTATGTTAAAGCAGAGAAGATTGCTTAAAAATTCAATTAGTTCAAGTACGTGCATAAATGGTATTTGCATCTTCTAGTTTTAGCAAGTTTGAATTGCATGCCATAAATATGTAAGTTTTGATACCTTGTTTACATGGTTCAATACCTTGGGATATGAATGACATGATGGACTTAAAGTGAGTGTTATTCATGATTCATAAGATGGTCAATAAGGGTACTTAATGTTATATGTAAATATGGTAAAGGGGAGTAAGAACCATGAAAGGAAAATGATCAAATGAATAGTAAAACTACCAAATGAATAGTAAACTTGGCCAAATGAATAGTAACTTGCTTAATATGACTTAGCATTTTAATGTATGGATGTCTTAGGCTTCTAAATTTGATAGTATACGTATCTAGACCTTATAAATCCTCATTATATACAAGGAGACACCCTTGGAGGTATGAAGTGGTATTAATGCTATATGTTTATATATGCTACGAAAAGTCTTACACATGCTTTAATATTTCAAATACTTGACTCACATACCAATATGCATGCGTATGACTTCTATATGTCATTGTACTTGAATGCAAAGGTGTGTATTTGAATGTCATTGGTTTTTCCAATATTAATTGCTTATATTTTTCATTAATTCATGTATTTCAATGTTTTAGATAGATTAAACTTTCTAAAAATGAAATTTTATTAATTTTGGAGATTAATAAGTATTTCATTTGAATTAAAACTCTTAAAAACGGCAATTTAAGCATAATAAGGATTCTTGTTGTTTTTGACTTTTGTTTTGTTTTCTAAGTAATATATTAATATTTAAAGTGTGATTAAATAATTAATACATTATTGTTGGATGATTATTTAATTTAATAAATAATTTATTCAATTAGAATTCAAAACATCTAAACCATATTTTTCAAATGCAAGCCTAATAACTATTTTAAAAGGTAAAATTTATTTGAATTTTAAAATTTGAAAAATTGAAATAACATTATGAGAAGATTATTTATTTTGAATGGATGGATGGATAATTGGCATGATAGAGATTATGGACTTAGCCCAATTTGATTGAGCATATGTATTATTTTATAAATTTTGGTAAATAGGGCCTACGAGTCTTGCTTTTCCTTAAAATCTTTTTGTACTTCTCTTCTTATCTACTCCCCTCAAATGTAACTTAGGGTTTCTACTATTGAAATTTGTAATTAGATTACATAGGGTGTAAAAGATATAAAAAAAAAGGAGGCAAAAGGAGCAAAGGAACAAAGGTGTGACCAAAAGTGGAACTCCAAGGCAAAATTTGTAATAGATTAGTATTATTTCAATTTTTTAGGGTTTGTAAAATCATGCATAACCTAGGTTTGACCATAGACTTAGAAGTCCATAATCATCATATTATAAATTATTATAATGATGTATGTATGAGTTGCATGAGCCAAGACTATGCATGGTGCACCAATTGCACATACCTACCTTAACTGTTTTTAATAACATAAAAGGAAATAAATCCCTCAAGAGAATATAAATCTAAGGCCTTCCATTTTCTAAGATAAGGGTGGAGAGCTTCTTGTCATTCAAGTTGTTGGGCATACTCAAGCCTGTTTTACATGGGGTATATCCAAGTTTTTAAAAATAGGTTGGATTTAAATAAAATGGGTTATTTGTTGGGCATACCCAAGGTAAAATGTTTTATAAGCCGGTTTAGAGAATTATACATGATAACATAAGTATCAAGAGAAGTTGATAACCTAATGATTTAGTAGTCATATAGAGATATGATTGACATGGGAGATGTCTACCTATTGACATTAAAGTCTAGTTTGTTTAGTATACTCAAGATTGGGCTTGATGATCATTGGATATTGACCTACTAATGAGGGAAAATCTTGTCCTTCTCGGATTAGTAGTTGAGGGCTATTAGTTCGTAATCAAATTATGGGAGATAAAACTAATAAAAGACCTTATTATGTTTTTAAAATACATGATATTTTTAATGACACATTATTTCTTCTTTTTCTCTAGATTTTTCTAAAGAAATGTCAAGAAAAGTTGATCTTCATAGAATTCTCAAACATAAACTAAATGGATCCAACTACATAGACTAGATTTGCCAAATGAAAATAGTTTTAAAAGGTGAACAAATAGTCCATGTACTGGATTAGGCATATCCACACATGCCTGTAGCTAACTCCTCTGAAGAAGTCAGAGATGCTTATAATAAGTTTAAGCAAGAGGATGAGATGGCCAGCAACATTATGCTTGGAGCTATGGAGAACGATCTCTAGAAGCAATGCAAGACTACGAACTCTTATACTATGGCTACTTATCTTAAAATGCTTTTTGAGGAAAAAGGCAGGAATGAGAGATTTGAGCTCTTAAAGGCACTCTTTAGGTGCAAGATGGCAGAGGGGTCATCATCAGTCCTTCATGGCATTAGGATGCATAGCTACATATAAAGGATGGAGGGTCTTGGTTTTGGACTGAAATAAGAGCTGGCAATTGAATTTATTCTATAGTCCCTACCTGATAGTTATGCACAGTTTTTGCTTGACTATCAAATGAATAAGGGAGAAACTACCATTGCTGAGCTTATCAATTTGTTGAAATACGCTCAGGAAGCTAATAAAAAGAGTGTTAAAGCAGCATTGGTAGTTAGTTCTTCTAGGCCTGCCAAGAAGAAAGGCATAACCAAGATGAAGGGTAAGAAGCCAGCCCTAAAGACCAAAGGTGGTATGGGTAAGA
Organism: Dalechampia spathulata; assembly: GCA_948192965.1. NCBI lineage: Eukaryota > Viridiplantae > Streptophyta > Magnoliopsida > Malpighiales > Euphorbiaceae > Dalechampia > Dalechampia spathulata. The sequence continues at coordinate 4,563 of CANYBF010301906.1, forward strand.
AAGCTATAGAGAAACCCTCCAAGAGTATTTGCTTCCATTGCAATAAGGATGGGCATTGGAAGAGAAACTACAAGGAGTAAATGGAGTTAGTAAAGAAGAACCATGCTTCTTCTTCAAGCATATTTGTGATTGAAGTTAATTTTAATGTTGTTTCTAGTAACAAGAGTTGGGTATTAGATACTGGCTATGCATCTCATATTTATTATTATTTATAGGGGCTGGTTAGTAGGAGGAGGATAAGTAGGAATGATGTAGATATCAAGGTTACTAATGGAGCACGAGTTATTGCATTAGAAGAAGGAACTTATATTTTACACTTAGCTTCTGGTTTAAAACTAGAACTCAATAATTGTTATTTTATTCCAAGCTTGAATAAGAACCTTATTTTAGTATCTTGTCTTGTTAAACAAGGATTTAATTTTTCCTTCAATAATAATGGTTGTTCAATGTTTAAAGATGGTGTGTTTTACTGTTCTACAAATATTGAGAATAGAATTTATATACTGAATAATATAAATCTCATTTGTAATGTTCAAACTAAGAGAATCAAAGTTGATACTCTTAATCCACTTTTTCTATGGCACTGTTGTCTAAGGTATACAAATAGCACTCACATGTCCAAGTTGTATAAACTAGGTAACTTGGGTTTATTTGACTCTAAAATCTTATGGAACATGTGAATCTTGTTTATTTGATAAGATGACAAAATCATCTTTTAAAGGAAAAGGTGAAAGAGTTAAAGCGGTACTAGAACTCATATATTCAAATGTATATGGTCCTATGTCCATACATGCCAAAGGTGGATACAACTACTTCATTACATTCATAGATGACTATTCTAGATATGGATGTTTGTACTTAATGAAGCACAAATCTGAAGCTTTTGAGAAGTTCAAATAATTCAGAAATGAAGTAAAGAAACAACTTGGTAAGACTATCAAAAAACTTCATTCCGATCAAGGTGGTGAATACCTAAGCTAAGAGTTTCTTGAACATCTCAAAGATAATTGGATTTTATCTTAATAGACACCTCCTTATACACCTTAATATAATAGTGTATCTAAAAGGAGGAATCAAACTTTATTAGATATGGTTTGATCCATGATGAGCCTTGCATAATTACCCAAATCATTTTGGGATTATATACTAGGGACTGTTGTTCATATTTTAAATAGAGTACCATCAAAATTGGTTGAAGTTACACCATATGAAATATGGTATAACAAGAAACCCATCTTATCTTATTTGAAGGTATGGGCTTGTCCTGCTTATGTTAAAAGGATAATGTTAGACAAGCTTAAGGCAAAGTCTAACAAATGTTATTTTGTAGGATATCCTAAAGAAACCATAAGATATTACTTTTATCTTCCTTTATAACAAAAAGTGATTATTTCAAATCATGTTGTTTTCTTAGAGAAAGAATTTATTCTAAAATAAGACAGCAGGAGTAAGATTAATCTTGATGAAGTTCAATCACCATAAGATAAAACATATCAACCAAGTTATCCTACTGATGAAGAGTCAGAACCTATGGAAACACAAGCTCCCAGATGCTCAACTATAATAAGAAATATGCCAGAGAGGTATGGATTCGTTATTCATGAGAATAAGGAAGTCTTATTAGTTGAGAATTATGAGCCCACAAACTATGATGAAGTTTTGAAAAGTTCAAAATATGACTTATGGTTGAAGGCCATGAAGTCTGAAATGGATTCCATATTAAAGAACCAAGTGTGGACTTTAGTTGATCCACCTGAGGGGATAAAACCCATTGGGTGCAAGTGGGTCTTCAAGAAGAAGATTGACATGGATGGTAATGTGCTTACCTATAAAGCTCACTTGGTGGCAAAGGGTTATCGTCAGAAACAAGTAATTGATTATGATAAAACTTTCTTACCAATGGCTATGCTTAAATCCATAAGAATCTTACTTGCTATTGCTACTTATTTTGATTATGAAATGTGGAAAATGGATGTAAAAATAGCTTTTCTTAATGGAAATTTGCTTAAGGAAGTGTACATGATACAACCTAATGGTTTTATATCCAAAGATAGTGATAAGGTATGCAAACTTCAAAGATCCATTTATGGATTGAAGTAAGCATCAAGGAGCTGGAACATATGTTTTGATGAAGCGATTAAGAAATTTGGCTTCATTTAAAATATTGATGAATGATGTGTTTACAAGAAGGCTAGTGGGAGTTCAATTGCTTTCCTTATGTTATATGTAGATGATATATCACTCATAGGGAATGATGTCTCATTTTTGCAGAGTGTTAAAGTTTGGTTATCCAAATAATTCTCCATGAAAGACCTTAGATAAGCTACTTATTTTTTAGGTATAAGGATCTATAGAGATAGATCAAGAAGGCTTATAGGTCTTTCATAGTCTACATACGTAGACAAGGTGCTAAAGAGGTTTAGCATGGATCTTTCAAAGAAAGGTAATATACCCATGGTACATGGGAAATATCCTTCTAAAGCATGGTGTCTTAAGACACAAGATGAGAAAGATTGCATGACTAGGATTCCATATGCATTAGTAATTGGATCCATCATGTATGCTATGTTATGTACAAGACTAAATGTAGCATTCTCTTTAAGTTTCACAAGCAAGTTCCAATCTAATTATGGAGAGGAACACTAGTCAACTGTGAAGAATATCCTCAAGTACTTGAGAATGACTAAGGATATGTTCTTAGTATATGGAGAAGGGGATTTGCAATTAACTGGGTATACAGATGCCAGTTTATAAACTGATAAAGATGATTGCAAATTTCAATTAGGTTATGTGTTCATGATGAGTGGTAGTACAATTGTTTGGAAGAGTTCAAAACAAGAGACCACAATAGATTCTATGATAGAGGTAGAGTACATAGTTACATCAGACACAGCAAAGGAAGCCATATGGATAAGGAAGTTCATTAATAAACTTAGTGTGGTTCCCTGTAGTACAAAATCTATTCCTCTATTTTGTGACAACAATGGAGTAATAGCCTAAGCAAAGGAGCCTAGATCTCACCAGAAGAGCAAACATGTACTTAAGAGATACCATTTGATTAGAGAGATCATTGGTAGAGGAGAAATAGATGTTAACAGAGTTCCTATAGAGCAAAATGTGGTAGACCCTCTCACTAAGGCATTAACATAGAGCAGGCATAATAGGCATGTAACTTCTATAGGATTGAAGTTTATGTATGATTGGCTCTAGTGCAAGTGGGAGTTTGTTAGTGTATGTTTTAGAGCATCATGTTTCATTATAATTATTTCAAGATATCTCTTACAATTAATGATCCTTTTAGAGCTTTTAGAGACCTCTTGCGATCAATCACATCGAATCTCTCATTTACCAGTTTTCCTATTTCATTTGCTAAAATATTTACTTCATTTAGTAAATCACCCAATATTCATTATGAATGGAACCTCTTTAGGAGCTAGTTTACTAATGTTTGAATATTTTGTACATTCGGTGTAACTACCCATTCAAACTTATTTTCACGAATTCTAATTTCAAAAGTATTGATTTTATAATTATAATAAAGTTATTAAACCATTAACACTTCATTTGTTCAAAACAAACTAAATTAAAATTGAAAATTATGACTCTGGATATATTTAGTGCTGGATATATTTATAAAACACATTAATTATTTCTTTGGTTTAATTTCTTTAACTCCCTTTTTATTAGGGTAAAATAGTAATAAAGACATAGTTTTATTTTGCCAAAAAAATTTATAATCTTATATTATTTTAAGAAATAATTTTATAAAACACATTATTTATATCTTTAGTTTGATTTCCTTAACTCCATTCTATATAAGGGTAAAATGGTATTTATTTTAATAAAATTTAGGGAGGAATGCGATGGGTGCAATCATACCAGCACTAATTCACCAGATTCTATCGAAACTCTGAAGTTAAATGTGAAGTTAAATATGCTTGGATAAGAGTAGTACTAAGATGGGTGACCGCTTGGGAAGTCCTCGTGTTGCACCTTTTTTTTAGCTCACTCTTCGTGTATTCAAGTAAATTTCCACAGTTCTATGTTGTGGCATCTTTAACTCATTTTCCTTGTTTTGTAATGGTTCGCATGTTTTCCAATGAAATACAATCGGGGGATGGTCAAGTCGTGAACGAAGGTTGAAAGAAATGCTGGGGAGGAGTGAGATAGGTGTGATCATACCAGTACTAATGCATCAGAACTCCAAAGTTAAACGTGCTTGATGAGAGTAGTACTAAGATGGGTGACCTCATTGAAAGTCCTCGTGTTGTACCCTTTTTTTAGCTTATTCTTTATGTATTCGAGTAAATTTCCATGGTTCTACCATGCAGCATCTTTAACTCTTTTTTCTCGTTCTGTAATGCTTGGCATGTTTTCCAATGAAATACGGTCGGGGGATGGTTGAGGCGCAAATAAGGGTTGACAAAAATGTTGGAGAGGAGTCTGATGGGTGTGATCATACCAGCACTAATGCACCAGATCTCATCAGAACTCCATAGTTAAACATTCTTGAGAAGAGTAGTACTAAGATGGGTGACCTCTTGGGAAGTTTTTGTGTTGCATTCGAGTAAATTTTCACGGTTCTACGGTGCAGCATCTTTAACTCATTTTTCTTGTTCTATAATGGTTCCCATGTTTTCCAATGAAATACGGTCGAAGAATGGTCGAGGCATGAACAAGGGTTGCAAGAAATGTTAGGGAGGAGTGTGACGGGTGTGATCATACCAACACTAATGCATTAGATCCCATTAGAATTCCAAAGTTAAACGTGCTTGGATGAGAGTATTACTAAGATGGGTGAACTCTTGGGAAGTGGTCGTGTTGTACCCTTTTTTTTTAGCTCATTCTTCATGTATTAGAGTAAATTTCCATGGTTCTACGGTGTGGCATCTTTAACTTATTTTTCTCGTTCTATAATGGTTGGCATGTTTTCCAATGAAATACAGTTGTGGCATGGTCGAGGCACAAATGAGGGTTGAAAGAAATGTTGAGGAGGAGTGTGATGGGTGCAATCATACCAACATTAATGCATCGGATCCCATCAGAATTTTGAAGTTAAACATGCTAGGCCAAGAGTAGTACTAAGATGGGTGATATCTTGGGAAGTCGTCGTGTTGTACCCTTTTTTTAGCTCATTCTTCATGTATTCGAGTAAATTTCCATGGTTCTACGGTGCGGTATCTTTAACTCATTTTTCTCGTTCTATAATGGTTGGCATGTTTTTGAATGAAATATAGTCGGGGATGGTCAAGGCGCGAATGAGGGTTAAAGGAAATGTTTGGGAGGAGTGTGATGGGTGCGATCATACCAACATTAATGCATCGGATCCCATCAGAACTTTGAAGTTAAAAATGCTAGGTCAAGAGTAGTACTAAGATGGGTGACCTCTTGGGAAGTCGTCATGTTGCACCATTTTTTTTAGCTCATTCTTCGTGTATTCGAGTAAATTTCCACGGTTCTATGATGCGGTATCTTTAACTCATTTTTCTCATTCTATAATGGTTGGCATGTTTCCCAATGAAATATAGTTGAGGGATGGTCAAGGCATGAATGAGGGTTGAAAGAAACGTTAGGGAGGAGTGTGGCAGGTGTGATAATACCAGCACTAATGCACCAGATCCCATCAGAACTCCAAAGTTAACCGTGCTTGGGCCAAAGTAGTACTAAAGTGGTTGACCTCTTATGAAGTTTCATGCCTTTCTGCGGTGTGACATGTTCCCGTAAAGTAATTAATGATCACTAATCAAATGAAGACCATTAATTAGCTTACAAATGATGTGAAATTATATATATATATATATACTACTCGTGATATGTTTTAAGTTTACAGAAACATATTAGGATATTAATTTTATGTTACATATTTGCATTTACTAGCTTAATCTTTATTTTAAATTACTTGTCAATATTTTATAAAACCTTAATTTGATCTAAGTCCTTGCCTTCAAAAGAAGGCCTACTGAATTGGTGCTTTGGGATCTGTGTGTTCCATCCATCCATTTGTTAACCTACATTCATCAAATGATGAATGTTGAGTATTTCACTTAGTGGTGCTATAATCATATCATAAAAAATATAATCAAACATCAATCATATATATAACATGTGTAGTAAACTTTTCATCTTAATTATAGCATCTTAATATAGTCATTTAGAATGTTATTTCTAAATATTTCATATTTATTCTTTCAAATTTTTAGTTCATAATTCACTTATAACATACCTATAACAATTAATTTTTTTTCCATGCAACATATCTTTTATTTTCTTTAAAATCATTTATCTTTTTTAATTTAGCTATATGAAACATAAACCTTATAACATGTATACTATATTAAGTTTCATGTACCATTACCATTATTTCATTTACATAAATAGTCCCATAATATGTTCATGTTATATAATCTATGTAATTCATTAATCGTCTGTATCATAACTTTTACTTTTGTAACTAAACTTTCTGTATTATTATATCATATATTAACAGCCTTGAAACACTGTAAACATTTAACATCTTTTAAGTGTAAATTTCATAATAATAAAATATCATACTTAAGCATATATTCAAACCCAATAATCTCATGCTATAAACATTATCAATATCCAATTAATTGCTATAAGTATTTAAAATACCTTTAAATCAATTTAATATGTATTCCTTTCATTAATAAAACATAAAATATTTAGGATTACAAAGCATCATTTCTATTAACATTTAGCATATATATATGACATCAATAAATATCATCTTACCTTTCGCAATCATTACTGTTATGGGCATAAACTTCATCATTTCATATAAATCATCATATAATAATACAATGTTATATGTAATATATATATGTCAATTTGTCATGTACTTTCCTTTGTTTCACATATCATTTTGTTTTGTCATCTTTGTAAGAACGCCCACAAACTGCATTCTTTCTCTGAATAACATATCATAATGAAACCATCCTGTTTCTATATCATTTATACATGTGCACTCGTAGTGCTTTCATCATAACATCCATTGAACTTTCATAATGCATGGATGAGAAATGTTATCTGTGAGAATGCATTCATGTCATGCATTCTCCCTCTTATTTGTTTGTATCATTTCATTTACCCTTTTCACATACTGGGCCATTTCATATCATATGCGCACTTGGCATTGGGTCATACATTTCATTTCATATTATTTCTATGGTTTAATGTACTTGAACCTATTTCACAATCATTTCATTTCATTTTTCTTTCCATTCATTTCATAATGCCCAAGTACCCTTTTCATTTATCATTTTCTCACTTTCGCTCATTTTCCTCCTTCCTTATTTCTCCATGTCATGTCATGATTATGAATATGTCAATTGATGTTTCATGACATGATATGTATGCTTTATGTCATGATACTATGATGAAATTATAGAAATATCATGATAACATATCATGCATCGTCCATTTCGTACTTCACCCATTTCATTCATCAACCATCCCATATATTTATTGTCATTAAATAAAATGAAGAACATCTCATAACATAAGAATATTAAATTATTGATCATTGACCTTGATTAATAGGTCATGATATTATATCCATCAACTATCAATCATAATTAACTATTCATATCAATCATAGCACATCATAGGCATAACATCTCATTTTAATATAATTCTAAACTGTAAATATAATAATTTGCTCATTTCTAACTTATGATTACTCATCAAGCTCTGATACCTTTAGGATACCAAATCCTATAAAATTATACATCTCTTATCTTAGAAATATTTCATTCCTTTACTTTCCCTTCGTATAACATTTTTAAACTTTCACATAATCATACCTTCTTACTTGTATAATTTATTACGTAATATGTAATCAATATACTTTTGATGTCATGTTACATTATAAGTATCAAAATATAATACTATACATAATTTATCTTATATAATCAATATCATTAATTGTATTGATATTCACATCATTCATCAAGATTCACCATATCACCATATACATAATTTCCATTTATGTTAACTTTAAATGATAGATCATAATATCATAATGCATC
>CANYBF010302113.1:0-20875 GCA_948192965.1 Dalechampia spathulata
TTCCCCTGGATTGGCGCACACCACCAGTTTTGTATATAACCTATTCCTTCTTTTGGTTAAAATTATACCCCCTTGTTGATTTATTGTGGACCTTTAAGCTACACCCCCCCCCCCCGTGAAAAAGTAAAAAAAAAAAAAAAAAATCCTTCTTAATCCTTGCATGAAAGATTCATCACGTGTGATGATCATTATCTCACTAATATATTAATTATTCATATTTAATCAGTTTTAATAAAATTACCATCATGTTTCATATAAAATTATTAATACAATTTATATTAAATGCTAGATTTCATACATCTAACTTTTTATTTGAATAATTATTCATATATAAGATGATAAAAATTTGAATTCAAATTTTTTAAACTCTCTAAAGATTATTAAAAGTGAGTAAAAATATTTAAAAACAAAGAAAATTGATAGCCTCGATAATATTTAGTAATTTTAATTTTTTTTCAAATTAGAAATATTGGATAACTGAAAAATTGAAAAATTAAAAAATTAAATTGTAAAATAATAACTTTATTTTATATTAATTAGATTCGATTTTTAATTTATTTGATTTTCAAAAAATTTAATTGGATTATTATAAATTTGATTTTTAATTATTTTAATTTAATTTAATTTAATTTTTTAATAAAAATTTATTAAATAAATAATTAACATTCAAACTATTACTATTAAATTAAAATATCATTATTAACAAATCCAACTTGCTAGCCATATTATGTGTGAGTGTATATATATATAATATTTACTTAAAATGACTTGACTAAGATGTCTTTTTGGTTATGCAAGGTAGTGAAAAGAAAATAACCAAAAAGAGAAATTAAAAAAGGGGATAATTAATTAATCATGATTAATACAAAAACTATGATAATTACAGACTACTTCATTCCAAATTCCCATAAAAAAATAAAATAAAATAAAATATTAAATTATAAAATGAGAATGCGGGGGCCATCTCCATAGTTTTGTGATGACGTGGCAAATAAATTAAGTAGGAAAAAAAAATGGATGAAAGGCAATGGAAGATTAGAACCAGAGAGAAGGAAGAATAGAAACTCAAACAAACAAGTTAGAGATAGAGAGAGAGAGAAGAGATCTATGTGTTGATTTGTTATTAGTCTCATCTCTGGCCTCCTTTTTCTCTCTGTTTCGATCCTTTTTTTGCTGCACTTTATTGTGTTTTTCTTTGTTGTTTTTCCATTTTGGAGAAGAAGGAAGAAGCTGTGAACCAGAAGAAGATCGAATTTAGAAACCTGATATGATATCGAAACTACGTCTTTTTATACAATTCAAAGATGAGAAGTGTTGCTACTGCTACTAGTAATAATAATAATAGCAGTGTTGATACTGTTAACGCCGCTGCCACCGCCATCGTCTCCGCCGAGTCTCGTGTTCAGCCTAGTACTTCTCAGGTTGATAAGATTCCCTCTCGTACACTTGCACTTCAGCTCATCATTCAAATCTGCTTTCTTTCTTTTTTTCTTTCCCTTTTTGTTTAATTTTGTTTATTCTCAAGTTGTTGGCTCAGGCGGCTTTAATGATTTCATTGTCTGTTTGGAAAGCGATAAACTGCGGGAAATATGATCACATAATTGAATCTGAGTTTCATTTTATTTGATAGATATTGAATTGATCTTTTTAGCTTCTTACTTTTATCATTGGAGTTCCTTTTTTCTCCTGTAGAAAAAATTGAAATCTAAATCGTGTTTTGTTTGGTTTGGTCAGAAGCTAGAAGAGAATTAAGTGTTCGATCTTGGATTTCGTTTAAAGTTTCATAAATGCTTTAGCCCTGAAAAAAATAAACGTTCTAGTCATCTTAAATTGTAAAAAGTAAAATCCCTTTTTTTTTTGTGATTTTTTTTGTTACGCTCAACCGTGAAATTCTAGTGCTTGAAGTTTTTATCTTCTCCTTATCCCAATTGTTTTTCGTATGAATAATAACGTAGAATTTAGATAATTGAGATGTACATGGCTTGTTTTCGACTTTCTGGTTTTTTATGCTTGCTTTGCTTGTAAAAGCGTTGAAAATTGAAAAGGCAGCAAAAGATTGTAACTTTTCGTTTCGATTTAAAATGTTATATTTTGAAAAGAATTACCTTTTGGTTTTGTTGCTATAACCGAGTGAAGCATGATAAGGCCTGCGAAACCATACATTCAACAGAACTTTAGCCTATATGGGATATTTACAAACTGTTCTTGTTTGCAAGTGCGTTATTTGCTTGGTGAAGTGCGTAACTGTTCTCAGCTAGCGTTCGAGCAGATTTAGCTCTTTTTTCTATCTTTTATGCTTGCCCACATATGCATGGGTGGATGATGTGTTCAGTAAGAGGACCATTTTGTTCTGTTTGACTATGGAAAAGAAAATAGAAATCTACTTTAGTCAATTGCTTGTATCAGGTACCGATACTTTAGATGTTTCTTTGTTTTGGTAGTAAGACATATAAAAAGGTTTGGTTAGAACTAGCCATTTGCCTATCTTACACATTTTAATTTCATTGCAGAAAAGAAGATGGGGAGGTTGCTGGAAGCTCTACTGGTGTTTTGGTTCCCGTAAAAATAGCAAGCGAATTGGTCATGCTGTTCTTGTTCCTGAACCTGAAATACAGGGGACTGCTGTCCCTTCTGCTGAAAATCAATCACAATCAACTTCTATTGCAGTTCCTTTTATAGCTCCTCCCTCATCTCCTGCTTCATTCCTCCAATCTGATCCCCCTTCTGCCACCCAGTCACCTGCAGGGTTGCTTTCTCTTACCTCTCTTTCTGTGAATGCTTATTCCCCTGGAGGACCTGCTTCTATTTTTGCTATAGGTCCTTATGCACATGAAACCCAGCTAGTCACACCACCCGTATTTTCTGCTTTCACTACTGAACCATCCACTGCTCCTTTTACACCACCTCCTGAATCTGTTCAGCTGACTACACCTTCTTCCCCTGAAGTGCCATTTGCTCAACTTTTGACATCTTCTTTGGAACGTGCTAGAAGGAACAGTGGGCCTAATCAAAAGTATGCATTGTCTCATTACGAATTCCAGCCTTATCCATTATATCCGGGAAGCCCGGGTGGTCAGCTGATTTCGCCTGGTTCAGTGATCTCAAATTCAGGCACATCTACACCGTTTCCTGATAGACACCCCATTCTTGAGTTTCGTATGGGAGAAACTCCTAAACTCTTGGGATTTGAACATTTTAGTTCTCGTAAATGGGGTTCAAGACTGGGCTCTGGAACTGCGACTCCAGATGGCTTGGGGCTAGGTTCAAGGCTTGGTTCAGGAACTGCCACTCCAGATGGTATGGGACTAGGTTCAAGGCTTGGTTCTGGAACTGCCACTCCTGATGGTTTGGGGCTAGGGTCAAGGCTTGGTTCTGGAACTGCGACTCCAGATGGTTTGGGGCTAGGTTCAAGGCTTGGTTCTGGAACTGCGACTCCAGATGGTTTGGGGCTAGGTTCAAGGCTTGGTTCTGGAACTGCAACTCCAGATGGTTTGGGTCTAGGTTCAAGGCTCGGATCTGGAACTGCAACTCCAGATGGTGTGTGGCTAGGCTCAAGGCTTGTTTTGGGAACTGCGGCACCAGATGGCGTGGGGCTAGGTTCAAGGCTTGGTTCTGGAACTATTACTCCAGATGGTATAGGGCTGCAATTAAAGCTTGGTTCGGGATCTTTAACACCTGATAGTTTGATACCTTCCTTTAGAGATGGTATCCTACTGGAAAACCAGATATCTGAGGTTGCATCTCTTGCCAACTCGGAAAATGGAACTAAAACTGATGAATCCATAGTTGATCACAGAGTCTCATTTGAGTTGAGCGGTGAAGAGGTGGCACGTTGTCTTCAAAGCAAGTCTTTGACCCCATGTAGAACTTCCTCAGAATACCCACAAGACAGTATGGCAGAGGATCAACTCAAAAGTGGGAAAATGCCAGTGAATAACGAGAATTTTCCAACTGTCGAAACTTCTAAAGAAACACCTGATAAACCTTCAGAAGAAATGGAAGAGGAACACTGCTATAGAAAACATCGTTCTGTCACTCTTGGGTCAATCAAAGAATTTAACTTTGATAATTCGAAAGAGGTTCCTGATAAACCCACAATCAGTTCCGAATGGTGGGCCAATGAAACGATTGCTGGGAAGGAAGCTAGACCTGCTAATAATTGGAGTTTCTTCCCGTTGTTACAACCAGAAGTTAGCTGACACCGAAACAAAGCTCAATGCCCTGCCCTCAGTGTATCTAAATTTGGCCCATCTCGGTTTACTGGATGCCTACCTCTCAGATGTAAGTCTGAAGGTGGCAGCAATTTACCGATACAGATCAGCGAGTCAGGTTGCACGATGACGAAGAATACAGAGCACAAATGGAATGATATTAATCTGTTATGATCCTAACGGCAATTGCTGACCGAAAACAGTTATTGGATCATGTAATATGAGAACTAATAGAGCATTCTCTTCATTTGTTCTTGGGTTCTAGTTGGATGTTATACAAAAATAGCATTTGCATATAGGTATTCTGTTCTGGATTTCTTTTTATTTCTTATGTAATAATTTAAAAAAGGGCATCGTTTTCGTTATATTAATAGCCTGCGAGTTCTGTGATGGTCTTTTGTGGTTGTTTGTATACACTCTCAATTTGTTATGCAGGCTAGGTTTAGGCAGGGGCTTCTGTCAGACGGAGTCTGCTCAACTCTGACGTTATGGTAATGATTTTTTGTTCATCTGTTTTTCCACTAATGGCTACGAAGATAAAACTACCCATCTCAGATTTTAATCAAGCTGTCCATGATTGTACTCTGTTTTTCCTCTTTTACATGCTACTTACTCTATTCTACTCTAAATTGGTGCCAGGTAGAAGAAGATGTGCTCCAGAACAGATAAGAACATGGGCATGCGCAAGTGGCCACTTTTTCAATGATTGATCAAAAAGGTAACAACTCACCACTGATAGTACTCTTGTGCCCATGCCAACAAAATATCACATATACATGCACTGTGGGAAGTTGCTAGGATTGAAAATTTATTTCTCTACCTAAATGACAGTACCACCAACCAATCATATTGGAAAGAGCTTCTACTTACTACTACGAGATTTAACTTCAAATCTTAAAACATAAAGCAACTCGAGTTTACATTTATATGAATTTTTCGGCATTCAAGTCCAGTTATCGGATGATAAAAAAAAAGGGCAGTATCAACTATCAATAAATGCAGAAGAAGAAGAAGAAGATTGGCGATGTGGGTAATGTGAAATGCTGCCTGGCTGCCTACCATTGATGGTTAAATCAGATGCCAAGAATTATGATAGTGGTGGGCTATGGATAAGAGAGATTTTAAATGTTGTTGGTTAGGTTACTGCCAAGTCTTACGTCTCTGTCTTGCGTGTTGGCGTGCCCTACCTGCCCATCCAAACAAATTCAACCGACAGAAAAGAAAGTTAACAGCCTGTGACCAACATAATTTGGCCTCTACCACTTTTCTCCCAAGTCTACCTGATTACTAGAAATGACTACTACTTTGAATTTCATTCCTTTTATTTTCACTGTTTCAATTTTTGGGTGCCATTTTAATTTCCTATAATATTAAAAAATTCCATCACTTTTTATAAAAATTAAAAATATTTAAAATCCAGAAAGAAAAAGAAATCGGTACGTGTCAATTGCCAGTTGGTGTTACCCTCCATTAACAGCCAGCAGAATGCCAGTTGAGAACTAGCACATTGCCAGTTTTCAACCCTGTAAATGATTCCCTTTTCTGTACAGTAGCTGGACCTCTTTCTGGGCTTGAAATAAAAATAAAAATATTTATAATACGTATTTGGTTAAATAATTTGATCATTCTTATAAATTATCATTTTCTGTAATAAATATTTGAAAACTCGTAAACACATTTTAAAAACACCCAGATGAAGAAAGTGTATATTATTCTTATCTTACAGGAATTTGTGTAAATATCTCTAAAACTAAAACTAAAACTGCAATCACCTTTCAGAATTCTCCTGGATGAATGCTACTCCAATAGCATTATTGCGTCTGCCAAGTTAAACCTGACAATGCCTGGCAGATTCTGATAGGATATTTAACAGCAGCACCATTTAATTGCTTAGAAAACAAGCTTCAGAGAAAGCTCTCAGGGTAAGAAAATACTCTTCGAGTCCCCCACCAAACTACCTGCCTGAGTTTGCTGTTACATTATTGATTAGCCATTTGGTTTCCATGTTCGGATTTTTGAATTAAATCAAAGCTGAAATCCCATAGTTTTCTTGCCAACTTGATATCAGTAGTTTGTGAGCTCGGTTCAGCTATGTTACTGTCTACAAAATAGCAGCCATTCATCCCTTTAACTTGCGGATGCAATGCACCATAGCAAGTAGTTGCTGCTCCCTACAACCGGATCATTTGATCAAATTAAGCATCGACTAGATATTCAGAAGTCAACTAACATGATTAATATTGAGAAAGCTATGGATTCCCTGTCGAAAATTATCGAGAAATGGAGAAAGAAGAAAATTATTTCAGATGCTATGCTCAATAAAGTTAGTGAAGCATGGCTCACCTGCTGAACATTTTTTATCAAATACTTACCGAAAAGATCAACTAGACCTGCCAACAAGATTGATACTCCAGCAATAAGATGCCTTTGCTAGCATAAAGCCTAATGGCTGAAACAGTGCAGTTTAGGCCAAGACATTGGCAAAAATCTAAAGCAAAACGTATGGTGATACCACTCAAAATGGGATGATGGCGAAAAAGGTTGGTGGCTAGTGGTCCTGGATGAACAGAATTTGCTGTTACCTCTACTCCATCTTCCTGTATATAATCATGAAAACAAAAGCAGTAAACCGGATCAGCCGTGGATGGCCGGAAAAACAACAGAAGCTCTATATAAAGACAGTATAATAGAAGATCATTGATTGAAGAAGCAATCAACCTTTAGACGCTTAGCAAGTTCATTGGCATGTAAAATATTTGCCAGCTTTGATTGACCATATGCAGATAAACTGTTATACCTGCGCACATTAGAACAAAGCCTTGCAGAAAATTAGGCAAAGTAATAAGTATTTGGTACGAGTTATGATAATTAGGAAAAGCATAAGATGGCATTACCCTAATGAATCATTATTTTACTAAAACGAATCCCTTCTGGATACGAGAATTTGTGCCGGCGTGATGTCGCATTCACTATCCTTCCTTCCTTTCTACTTTCACTTGCTGTCCTTTTAATGGTGTCCATCAGTAGATCTGTCAAAAGAAAGTGCCCTGCAATGCAACAACATTGTACTTCAAGTATCACATGACATTGCTTATAATCTAACAGAAGAACCCACCAGCCTTTCTGCCTTGGGTAACAGATATGATTTTGGTCTTTGAATAGTCTGTTGCTAATCTGCCGTCACTAAATAAGTTGTCGCTATTGCGTTGCTAATCCATTATCGAATTGAATCAAATTTCATCACTAAATAATAACAGATTTACTCCGTTTGTTGTCCGTCAATTTTCTTGTTATACATTTCTCAATGACTTTTGCATTATCTAGGCAATATTAGTGGAACCATTTTCCATCACATGCTTGAAATGGTATCTCACCAACATGGTTTGTTGCAAATTGAAATTCTATATTGTCCTTGGAAAGCATGAATGGAGTTGCCATGATTCCTGCGTTATTGCTGACAAAGCAAATCTTCTTTCAGTGCATTAAGTTTTTTGAACTAAAAACATAAACAGCAAGCTTCAATGTTTAATCGCCAATTAACTTACATGAGAATGTTCAGGGGAAGATTCGAGGATTTGAAATCTGCTGCAAATTTACGAACGGATTCCAATGAACTTAGATCCAACTCCATGGCTTGAAGTTTAGCATTAGAGTTGTCCTTAATTATTGCTTCTTTAGTCAGCCTGCCTGCTTCCATATTCCTGACGGCCATAATTACATGGACACCTCGCAATGCAAGAACACGTGCAGTTTCAGAACCAATGCCACTAGATGCTCCTGAAATGATAATATGAAGATTAATCTTCCTCATTAACCGCTGAAGAATTGGTAAAATCATAAGTGAGCAGTTAATAGTTTCATAAACCCAAATGAAAGAAATGCCTGGAAGAGAAGAAGAAGAAGACCTGTGACAATTGCAGTGAGATCAGAGGCATCGATTCCATGGGTGACTTGTTCTGCAGTGGAAGAAAGTGAAAATTCAGACGGTCCTCTCCTATTAAAAATCCACATCCCTGTTTCTTCGTTCTACATATATAGACAATAAATAACAGACGAAATAAATGAACTTGCGAATATATATATATATATATATCTGAAACAGAGGGAAAAAATGCCGGCCGCCCCTTCTCCGATGACCCTTCTTGATGGGAGAAGATGACGCTTCTAGTTCACATTGCAATATCTCCAAGTCATAGACTGCACGTGGCAGCATTCCGTTATCATTTTTGAGGATAAGGTAAGAAATTAGAAAGGTTATTGATAGTCCGGTAAAATTTGCAGCATTTACTTGCATTGTTATCTTATCTTTGTTTTCCAATATTATCAGCTTGTCAAGAAACAGGCACAGAAAACTTTTACAGGTTCTGGAAAACCTGTCAGAAAATGCTACCCCTTCCATGAAAACCTAACTTGCCAAAAGCCATGGCGAGATATAGGCCCCTTTTCTGTCCTTTTTTTTCCAGGTTCTGAAGAGCAATCTGAAGGAAAAGGGAATCAGAAAAGATAGATATGTTTGGCTTCAAGAGAGAAATAGCATCTGGGGATGATATTAAGGCCACGAAGATGACAAATTCTGAGGAGTTTCCAGGATTTCAGAGAGGGGCTACCCAAATACGACAGCGTAAATGGTAAAATCTAACTAATAAAAAACGACAGCGTTTCCGCTGACAAATTCAATTTTCTCAAATTGACTAAAATACCCTTACTAAAAAATAAGAGCAAATATTTATTTATTTATTTGATAATAATACCTCTTTATAGACTATATTTTTTGTGTATATTAATTTCTTTTTTTTTAGATCATCTTTTTTAATTAATATTATTGTTGGTGAGCTTAAAATCTCTCTTGATAATGTAACATATAGTTATTTATGTGAAAAACATTTTGTATCAAGTACACTTCTAAATTTGATATTATTTGTCCCTATATTTTATTTTCCAGTTATTACAAAATATAATTGTATCGAAAATTGCTTCATTTTGAATTGAATAATTTTAATTTTTGTATTCATAATTATATAAAAAATCAAAAATTAAAAACATAAAGCGTTAATTCTAATGGAATTTTACAACATAATATAATTAATAAAAATAATTATAATCATAAATTTAAAGGATATTAATTGTACTAATAAAATATTATGATAAAAATATAATTAAAATAATATTTTTAGGTAATGAAATTATATTTTAAACTGATAAAGATATTTAAATTATTTAAAAATTAATTTTTAAATTTATCATAATTTTTTTAAAAATGAACAACATCTTTATTAGGAAACTAATTTACTAATTCAAAAAATATAATTCTATCATATAATTTTATCTAGTAAAATCAGCAAATTAATATAAGGTTAAGTCAAATTTATTATATAACATAATATAAAATGTATAATATATTTATTATATATTAATTCATATACTTTGATTAATTAGTTAATATAATAATTATAAGTTAATAGTTTTATTATGTGTATTAATTCAAATTTTTAATTTTTTCATTTTATTATTAAAATAAACAAATTGAAAATATAAATTAGGTGCATAAATTGTAAACATAAATTAGTATTATCAATTTTTAATTATTGTATTATTTATATTTTACATTTTATATATTATTTTTATTAGTTAAATGTTACTAATTGTATTTTTGTTTGTTAGGAGATAATTATTTTATATTTTATATTATATTTTCTAATTTATATTACTTATAAAGATAAAAATCACTAATTTTATTTGTACTTATTAGTTACTAAATTTTATTCAAATATTACAACTACTAATTTTATTTTTATTTATTAACAATTAATTATTTTATATATTATATTTTATTATCTAATTTTAATTTAAAATTTTTTTAATAGATAAATATAAATAATAAAATAAATTTATTAATTGTAATTAGTGTATTATTTTATATTTTTATTAAAATTTTTTAATTTAAATATTACTTTTTAAAACTTATCATTTTACTCATTTTATTTGTATTTCTTAATTACTATATTTTATTCAAAATTAAAAAATTACTAATTTTATTTATATTTACTAATTATTAAATTTTATTCAAAGATAAATACTAATAATTTATCATTAATTACATATTAATTATTAAATATTTCATTATTAAGATAATTATATAAAATACAATATAATTTAATATTATGCTAATTAATATTAAGACATCCATTTTTTAAATTTAATAAGATGATTACATAAAATATAATATTATATTATATTATACTAATTAATATTAAGCCATTTATTTTTTAAATTTAATTTTTTTAAATTTAATAAGATAATTATGTAAAATATAATATAATATAATTTAATAATATACTAATCAAAATTATTATAAAAATAACATATTAATTATAATTAATGAATTTATTTTGTATAGTAATTTGTATTATATAAAATACATTTTATTATTTATATTTATTATATTAATTTTTATATTTGATTTTGATAAATTTTAAAAAATAATTAATGATTTTGATAAATTTTTAAAAATAGAAATAAAATGAGTAATATTTATATTTCAATACAAATAATTAGTATTTAACTTTGAATAAAATTTAGTCACTAATAAATACAGATAAAATGAGTAATATTTATCTTTAAATTTTGCATTAATTTACACTTTTAATTTATTAATTTTAATAGTCATGGAATTATTTAATGTTATGTTAATTAATATTAAGACATCTATTTTCTAATTTTAATAAAATAATTATGTAAAATATAATATAATTTAATATTATGCTAATTAATATTAAAAAATTTATTTTTCAAATTTAATAAACTAATTATGTAAAATATAATATAATTTAATGTTAGATTAATTAATATTAAACTGTCCATTTTTTAAATTTAATAAGATAATTATGTAAAATATAATATAATATAATATAATATAATAATATACTAATCACATTAATATAAAATAATATACTAATTACAATTCATAAATTTATTTTGTACAGTAATTTATATTAAATAAAAATATATTTTATTATTTATGTTTATTATATTAATTTTTATACTTATTTTTGTTAAGTTTTAAAAAAGTAATTAATGATAAATTAGTAGTATTTATCTTTAAATAAAATTTCATAATTAATAAATATAAATAAAATTAGTAATTTTAATAAATAAAAATAAAATGAGTAGTATTTATATTTGAACAAAATTAGTAGTTTTTAACTTTGAATATAATTTAGTGACTAATAAATATAAATAAAATAAGTAGTATTTATCATTAAATTATGCATTAATTTATATTTTTAATTTATTAATTTTAATAGTTATGTAATTATTTAATATTATGTTAATTAATATTAAAACATCTATTTTCTAAATTTAATAAGATAATTACGTAAAATATAATATAATTTAATATTATGTTAATTAATTTTAAGTTATTCATTTTTTTAAATTTGATAAAATAATTACGTAAAATGTAATATAATATAATATAATAATATACTAATCATAATTAATAAATTTATTTTATTCACTAATTTACATTAAATAAAAATTTATTTTATTATTTTTATTTATTAAATTCATTTTTATATTTATTTTTGATAAATTTTAAAAAGTAATATTCAGATTAAAAATTTTTAATAAAAATATAAAATAATACACTAATTACAATGAATAATTTTATTTTTTTGTAATAATTTATATTAAACAAAAATTTATTTTATTATTTTATTTATTAGATTAATTTTTATATCTATTTTTTATAAATTTTTGAAAATAATATTTATTTTTATGTAAATTTTAAAAAATAATATTTATTTTTAAATAAAAAATAAAAAATAATACTTATTTCATATAAATTTTAAAAATAAAAAATTTATATTTTCACCTCACTTTTTACACTTTTAATATTTATATCATATTTTAATATTTATACAATATTTATATTATATGATAAGGAAGCACCAAACTCCAATAAACCCTAATATCTTCGAAGCTCCGCCTCAGATCGTCGCCACTCGCCGCTCGCCACTGTAAGTTAACTTGATCCTCTACCTCTTAATTGAATGGTTTCTTTGTTGGTTTGGTTTGTAGGAAAAACAGAGAAAGCAATTTAGCAAATCTAGTATTGAAATGCTTTAGGGTTTTACTTGGCTTTTCTTTTTGTTTTTAAATAAAATAAGTCTCAGGTGTAGCGAGTTATGTATTGGATTCTTTGTAAGTATGATCTGATTAACTTGTATGTTTAATGAGTTAATTGGCGAAGCTCGTAGGTTTAAGTAAACAAGTGCGTAATGATACGATCATGGGGTTCTTACGAAAATAAAATGCAGATTTTGAGTTTGATTATTTATTGTTCTTATGGAAATAATTGTTGTTGAGTGATGGTTGGTTGCGTTGATTTTGAAGGTAATGGCTCCCAATACTGGCCTCTTTGTGGGACTAAACAAAGGCCATGTTGTGACCAAGAAAGAATTAGCTCCACGCCCTTCTGATCGCAAAGGAGTAAGTCGATTTTATCTAGTTGAATTTTAGTTCTAGTTGTAAGGATTGCGCTTGATTTTCCTTTACATTTTTTAAGATAATAATGCGTTTTTCACATTTTCAATTTATGCCATTTTGTTCAATGAAATCGCATGATCTTTTATTTGTGCATATCGAACTGATTGTGTAATGGTTTTCTTATGAAGAAAACAAGCAAAAGGGTATCTTTTGTGAGGAATTTGATCAGGGAAGTTGCTGGCTTTGCACCATACGAGAAGCGGATCACCGAGCTTTTGAAGGTTGGCAAGGACAAGCGTGCTTTGAAGGTGGCCAAAAGAAAGTTGGGCACTCATAAGAGAGCTAAGAAGAAGAGAGAGGAGATGGCCAGTGTGCTCCGCAAGATGAGGTATGTTCCAAGGAAATATCGTTATCTGATTTTCTCAAAGTTTTGTTCTGTGTTAGAAATTTGTCTCTTCACACGTGCTGTTTAGGGTGTAAAGTTGTAATTTCTTTCTGGTAATCTCTTCAGGTCTGGTGGAGGTGCTGAGAAGAAGAAGTGAGCTCTCAGCTACTTGAAGTCATAGTTTCATCTTTTTGTAGAAGTTAGATTTAGAGGCATTTTCCATGTTCTTTTTCGTTTAGAGACTGAACATTATACTGAGATCTGTGTTCTGTTTTAATGGGAAACTGGTGATGTTCTTTTGGTTCCAATTCAACAATTAATTCATAATCCACAACATTACTTTTTGCTGTTAGTTCCATATTTTGGGATGTCAAATGCATCTTTTCAGTTTTGTTGGTGAAGCTGGTGGAACCCAATTGCCAATGTCTACAGTGCTTGTAGCCACTAACCAAAGGCGCATGTAATTAAGTTGATATCAGCCTCCATAACCTGAAAACAGAATTCCAGTGGGATTCCGAGTCCATTCGAGATTTTCCATTCAAATACACACCATTAGCGGCCATTTTAGCTGAAAATCAGTTTCATTAAATGATGGTACGTAGATACTATTGCAATGAAGACTTGAATAGCATAAATTTGCTCCTTTTTTCATTACTTGGAATATTTTTTTTGAAAGGTACTTGAAGATCAACATAAGAATCATTGATATTCTAACATGAATTTTACACTTCTTCTATTTGTCGTGCTTTATCACTCAGATTTTGCACGTTTCCTTCCCATAACTCGGCTAGTTCCTTCCTAAACCAGGAGATGACGACTACAGGTCCCAGCGTGGAAGGCACCTGAAATCCACCCCATTTGGAGGGTTAGAAAAAGCAATGGTAAGAACACATTAGAGGCTCTCCATCAAAATAGAAATAAGGAATCACCAGATAAAGGAGCGCCGGTTGAGGCGAGTGAGTCAAGACACCAGCCGCCAAAGCAGTCACCAGTCCAATGGCATATCCTGGAAGTGCGCATGAAATGTATTTCTGCCCCTTTGAGGAATACAAATCTACAAGACTTACGGGATCTCTGCTCTTTCGATAATCAAAACAAAGTACTAACGCCAGTAGCATCGCGGGAATAGCCTGCAAGAGCATAAACGATACGTAAGTTATTAAACTGTTCAGCGTCAGGCTTAGCTTCTGTGGCAAGGAAATGCAAGAACAGAGGAAACCTGTACAAGGAATACAAGTCACAGATCAATGATAAGCAAAACAACGCAGGAATAGGATACAGTGGGAAATATGCAGACAGAGCCTAGCATAGCATTTTGAATGATCATAAAAATGGCCTCACTTTGGCGTTCCAGATGAAGTTCCAATCCAAGGACCCTCCATCGGATGGCCAAAAGATAACAAAAAACCGTATTCCACCGGATGGCCACAAGATAACAAAAACCGTATTCCGTATTCCATCGGAGTGACTGTGATTCCAGTTGCAGACCTTGTAAAGTTGAGGAAACTATCAATGACCAGAACCAAAAACAAAGAGAAACGGTTAGCATACCATGTCACCTAGGCCAAGCATCATGAAATCTGCGCTATTTCCACCAGGAACTGCACCACCCAACAGATTCCTTGGAAAAACAATTTTCACCGGCAACTCAAGCTTCTTTGTGATCAATTGCAACCCAGGAAGGCTCAAACTATTGGCCACTGTATGAACAGGATTTGATGCTTGTTGTGTTGCCACGGATACCATGACATTGGCACCAAAAAACCTCTCTGAGAAGAATACCCAGAATATGTCATATACAAATAAGCACACAAGAAGAATGGTGCATATTTTGATGTTCGGAAGACGCACATGGCTCACAAACGCAATGCAAATGGAGATTCCTAATAAGTTGTTCAATACCCAATGTCCAGATACAAGCCAAGTAGCAACCGTCAAAGAACATGCCAAGAACAATAACCCTTGGGTACGCGTAACCGACTTTGAACAGCAACGTGATATGAACGGGTCTGCCAAACCGTAACGTGACTTAACATAGGCAACGTAAGGAGAGATGCAGAAGAATAGAGATGAAACAGAGGCAATGGCCGTGAAAGCAGTAAGAAGTTGGGAAACTGATGAAAACAGGTAAAACATTAAAAGCAAACTGCAAGAGCTCATTACTGGGATCATCAATGCTTGAGACCTATCTAAAGTAATGGATGCTTCTGATATATCACGGTTCCGCTCCATTTCTTTACCATAATTTAGAGCCCTAAATGCTGATCCAAAAGTCGCGGCTACAGCTGTCACTATCAGGACAACTGGTGCAGGCTCCAGCAAATACAAGAGCTTCCAAACAGAATCCATAACGTAGAACGCAGTTCCGTAAATACAAACCAATCTTCTGCAATACAAACAACCAAGCAAACAAACCCATCAACAGTCATGCAACCGAGGCTACATTTCTGTTTCATCTGATAAATACTTGAACATAAAAGTTCTTGAAAACTTGCAGTATGTGGTTAATGAGGCAAATCAAGCACAAGCAAGGGAAATTACAACTAATGAATGCATTTTAGATGCTGAAATGAAGGAAGATGATTGTGTCAACTAGTGTAAAGCTTCGATTCAACATGTATTCCTCATTTCCTCCCAAAAATTGGCATAAACAAAATTCAAGCGAAAGGAAATAAAAAACTCTATCCAAATCAATACCAAACATGAACATTCACATTCATCAACTGTTTGATTTCTAACAAAATTGGTACCTTAAATCCTCATAAAAAAGAAAGAAACACACCAAGAACTTCAATTTCACCTCAGAAACACATATCTTTCCACTTTCTAATTTCAGTATTTCATTATTTTTCCTGGAAAGCAGCCAACCAACAGCATAGAGAATCGAACTTTTGACTTTCGTTTCGCTTTCCCAGATTTTGCTGAGCAACCCAACAAAGTTGGCAACGTTCAAAAAATTTTCCAATGGATGAGACACCACTAAAATATCGCCCTCAAGCAAAATAAGCGAATTAAAACGAAATGAAACGATCAGATTTGCACCCAATTGAATGAACAAAAAATACTTGTTGGTTTTTATTGATAATTAAGGATCTGAAAATAAAAATGACCCGATGACGGAAAATTCTGGGAGGGTTTGCAAAAGACTAACCTTGTACTCTGTGAAGCGCTTCGAAGACTTTCTGTGATTAATGATGTTTCTCTCCCTCCCCCTCCTCTCTTTCTTGAGAAAGCTGAGCAACGAAGACAAACTAGTTTGTTCTTATTTTCAATTTAGCCTCGATATTTTTCAATGTTATCAATTTCGACCCCATAAGTTAATGATGCTTCTTTGTAAGAGACCATGTCGAAACGACGTGGTTTTTTGTATTCAGGTTGATGTCTTTTGGGCCATGGGCTTTTGTTTTATTGCTTTTGGGCCCACCGGAGAAACTATGTTGGGCCGAATCATTCCTATCACGTTTAACTTTAACATCATTTTTAAGATTTTCTTTTTACATATCCAGAATTTTTGGTGGGTGTTGAACGGGTATCATATCATTAATTATTCATAAAATTGTTGATATTATTATTATTATTATTCATTCATACTGATTATTGATATTATTAAATTGTAGGTAGATTCTATTATATATTTTTTGATATTAAAAACACTTTCCATACATGGAAGGATTCGATAGTATTGATCAAATCCAATTTCGGATTTATATAGATCGAAGAATGAGAGGAAAACCAAAAGAAGGTCTCAAGGAGAGCATAATACAAGGGGAATGAGAATAAGATGGGGAAAGGGAGAGAGAAAAGCTAGTAAGAATTAAGGTTAGAACAACCTTATACTCCATGATGGACAAATTCTTACCAATACACGTTCTTCCTCCGAACCCAAAAGGCAAAAACACCATCTTATGCTTGCAACCTCCGTACAATGAGTCATTCTCGAACGTGTTTGGTTTGAACTCCATGAGATCGTCTCCCCATAAATTAGGGTCATGGTGCATCCCTACTAAGTCTATCCACATGTTGGTTCCTTTTGGTATTGTAATCTTATCCACTTTAATATCTTCTCTTGCTTGCCTTTGTACATTCGGTGCTGGTGGGTATAGCCTCAGTACTTCGCTCATCACCCATTCCATCTGCATCCAGAGAAAATGTGATATATAAATAAACAACACAAGATTTATGTATATATTTATGATATGATAGTTTAATTTATTATTGATTTATCATTAAAAAATTGGTTTTACAAATTGATCTTAATTATTTTTTATTTGAGACATATGAAATGGTGAATTTTGAAACCAAAGATTCAAATGAGATAGGGTTAAAATTAAAGTTAACAAGAAAATATTAATGATATTTATTAATTTTAATATAAAAATTTATACAAATAATAAAAAAATAATATATTAAATTTATAAATAATATAATTAAACAAAGTATTTTTTTTCTCTAATTAATAAAAAATTATATTTATATTTTTAAAAATTATTCACAAAACCCACTAATCCCTTGCCTCCACCATGGAAAACATAAATGATATTTTATTGAAAATTTACTAATTAAATTAACAAAGATAATATAATCCTTTCAAATATTTAATGACATTTAATTTTATTTTTCTTAAATTTGAAATTTAAAAATAAAAAAAAGAATGAAATTGGGGTAAGAGACAAAAATGTCAAATCGAGGGCTTATCTTTGTCGTTGCATTTGATTTGTACTTATTGTTGGTTAGGGTTTGACACGGTTAGTGGTCTGGTCTGTTATCATTGGTGACACCGACGAAAAATTCTTACCATGCAAGACATGGATAATTAATAAAAATAAATAAATCTATTTATTTGATTCGGTCTTAGAAAATCGAATATTCTATCTATAATGATCGTATCCATTGTTTTTTTCAAAAAAAAGTTTGAAAGGGTTACCTTCTTAAGTCGAGAAAGAACAGCAAGTTCAATCTCTTGATCCTTGGTAACTTGTCTAATTTCCTCTCTTAACTGGTCCTGCCATTCTGGATGTACGGCCAGCAGCAACAATGTCCATGACAATGCCAGCGCCGTCGTTTCATGTCCACCGAAGAAGAAAGTTTTGCACTCATCTACCAACTCTCTTGCCGTCAACGTCTTCCCTAACCTGCCATTCTCTTCCAGCAATAAACCCAACAGATCGTTTTGATTATTCTCATTTCCGTTTGATTTTCTACGTTCTGCCATGATAGATGAAATAAGATAATCCACTTCTTTTCCTAAGTTCTTGGCCTCTACGGTTTGTTTATAGCTCAACAACTTGCTGAAGGGCACCCCTACGTAACGGTTATTCTTGAACAAAGCCATCTGCATGGCCTTCAATCTTTCAAACACTTGTTTCCCATTTTCATAGCCTGTTCCGAAAGTCGTTTTGGCGATGATTTCTGCTGCTGTCGCAGTGATTTCTTTCTCGACGTCAATCTCTTCGTAGCCGGAATTTATGAGGTCTCCCCACTTGTCTATCATGTTATTGGTCGACTCCACCATTAAACTTGTCATCGCCTATGAATGTAAAGGAGACAAAGATCAAAGCCCTTAACAAAATCGATTATTTCGATAATTATTTTTTCTTAAAAACGTCATAAGATGATAGTATGAAATATTATGATTATAACAAGCTTGATATGCAAGCTATAGCTGCCTAATTAAGCATTGTTTATTTTAGATAAAATCTAATTAAGTATGCTTAGAAAGTGTTGATTGACTTTGTGCATGATATTATACTTAATAGGAACTGATTCATAATACTTTGATGACGTTTAATGCCTACAAAGTGATCAATTTCTAGCCATCCATTTGTTCCTACAGTATTTATGCTTGCCACCTTTTCTTTGAAGATCATTTTTGGTATAGTATTTCATGTTTAATAATTTAATATATTATACGATTAACGAATACTTAATTGTAAGAAAGTAGAGAATCATATCATACTTCAAATGTACTCACCACATTCTCTAATATATGGAAATAGTATTTTGCTGTGTGATAGAGAAAGAAAGAAAGAAAGAAGGGTTGCGTATTGGACCTTCAAGTTGGCCGGAGAAAGTACGGTGGTGATTATGTGACGGTGGCGAACCCAGTCGTCGCCTTCGACCATAACCAACCCATCACCGAACATGGGTTTCCTGTCATTTCTAAACACATTGGGTTTTCCCCAGTTCCTACCCTTTACACAGCTCGACATCTGTTTAAGGAACTCTGGATCTGCTATGTATAAAAATGGCTCTGTGCCTAACCAGTATATGAACACTTTTCCTGCATCGTCAAAATGATATTGTCATTAATTAATAACATATGCTAATCATTTACCATTTCGTCCACAGGATCAAACAAGACGTTAAGCAATAACGGTTTTGCAAGAACAGTACGTAGTTTTTATGTTTCACTAAAGATTTCAGGAAGAGTTCATCCAAGAAACAAAAAAAGGAAATAGACGAATAATGTGATACCATGAGACTCCTGCCACTGAGCAAAGTAAGGGAAAACAGTGGAATGAATATCATTGGAGATTAAGGATCCGGAGGAAGAAGAAGAAGAAGAAGAAGCATGGCTTTTACTGATCTTTGACATCTCCTCAATATTTCCCAAAGGAAAATATGGGGTTGGACCTCCAAACCCATTACTTTTGAGATTCATATGCACTTTATGAGGTAATATCCAGAAGGAAATGATAAGTCTGAATAACAAATAAAGAGAAACAGCAACAACACTCATGCTAACAAAAGCTTCATATATAAACACAAACTCCATCTCTCTCTATCTCTATCTCTTGATTATGAAGCAATGTCTTTGAATTGCCTCTGTGTGTGTGTATCTATATATATAGTATAGCTCCCATGTTGGTGGTTGATGCAAGGCAGCCAACCAGGGTAATAAGTTCAGACAAATATATAAACTTCAATTCAACTCTTTTTTCCATATGAACAATGGAGATTTCCAACTTAATATTATATCGAATAATTTGATCTATAAAAAAGAGTCAAGTTTAGATAAAAATTTTATTCTTCAGTTAGAGTTTCATGTATGAATAAAATTGATCAAAAGAGAATTTCAACTTATATTATATTGCCTTAGACTTTGATTAAATTTTTATATATATGAATCAATTTTCCAATTTGTATTACATTTAACTTAATATACATGTAAATTAAATTTAAATAAATATTTTCTTCTATTTAAAAAAATTGAAAATTCAATATTAAAATCCTTGTTTTAATTTTTTTAATAGTTATCTCTTAACATTCATAGATTATTAGTTATTATTTATTTTACTAAAAATATTCATTTTAAAATAAATTTTTATTTAGAATAAAAAGATAATATTGTTTTAACTGTAACAAAACTTTACCACTTACTCATAGAATATTTTTTATAGATATTTTATTAAAATAATACACTAATAAATTCCTTTCTTAATATTAATAAAATCATTAAAATGGATAATTAAAATAAAACATCAATTTAAAGCTAAACTACTCAACAGCAATAGTATTTGAATCCTAATGAAATTCAACTTTTAATTTCTAAAAAATTAGAAAAATAATTTTTTATGAACATTTTTTTAAATGCTAATACATCATATACATATTAAAAGTGGGAAGAGGGATATACATATTAAAAGTGGGAAGAGGGGGGAGGAAGTGAAAATACAAGTCTACCCCTCCTCCTTTTAATTTTAATAATTCAAAGATAAATATTGTTTTTTAAAATTTACATGAAGATAAGCATTACTTTTTTAATTTTAATTGAAAGATAAATATTATTTTT
>CANYBF010302128.1:0-59265 GCA_948192965.1 Dalechampia spathulata
GTCACATTTACCCCCAAGCCTCCTACCCCTCTACCAAGCACCAAATACATGTACACAAACATATAAACACGTATTTAGACACATATACATACATGTACACCTATACATACATGTATACATACATGCATACATACATACACATCCACATACATGTACAAATACGCATACATCTATACATACATACATCCATGCATACACATATTTATACACGTATACATACATGTAGGCATACAAACTCCTAGGGTCCTAGACGCGGGCGTAACATATCCTTTTTGCTAAAATATATCATTATATTTATACATTATTTAAAAATAATTTTATTAATTTGTATATTTATATTTGTTCGTATATATGTTTTTTATGATCGACTAGGGTTTTTTCACTTCTAAAAATAAAATAAATAAACACGTATTTTAGAAAATTACGATATCATTATATTTTCTTTAAAAAACTCTTCATTAATAATAAAAGCATTATGTTAATATGAATAAACCTATAAATACACTATAAATTATATTATTAAATTATTATTTCATGTAATCATTTAATATAAAATAATAAAATAATATTTAATTTATAAATAAAATAGAAAGTAAATGATTTAAAAATTCATCAAAGATAACCAATAAAAAATGAAATAAATATTTTAAAATTATAAAAAATAATTTAAAATTTTTAAAAATCAAATAATTAATTTAGAATATTAATGTAAATAAACAAGTTTTATAATAAACTTAAATTATCTTTTTGTATTTATGTCTAGAAAAAAATAAACATATAAATATCATTATATTTTAAAATATTATACTATGAGATTTAAATTTTAAAATATTTTTAAATAAACAATAATTTAAATAAATGGTAAAATCTTATTTATTTCTTTCACAATTTAATTGAATTTTTTCATGTTTTTATATTTATTTTCGTAACATTTGATTTTGATTGGAACAAGTTAATAGACTTCTATGGAAATTAAAAATAAAAACATAAAAATAGCAAA
Source organism: Dalechampia spathulata (assembly GCA_948192965.1). Taxonomy (NCBI): domain Eukaryota; kingdom Viridiplantae; phylum Streptophyta; class Magnoliopsida; order Malpighiales; family Euphorbiaceae; genus Dalechampia; species Dalechampia spathulata. The sequence goes on from CANYBF010302128.1 coordinate 1,001, forward strand.
AGAATATGTAATTGAAATTTGTCTAATAAATAAATAAATTAAATTTAAGTTGAATAATTTTATACTCATTTAAATCTATAAATTAAATTATTAAAAAATTTATGAATTAATTCACTAATTTAAATAATAATAATTTAATTATAGATATAATTTTTACATTAATAGTTGCATATAATATGCAAATATTTATCTAAAATTAATTATTAATTTAAAGTTATTGATTTTTATAATATCTCCTAATTTTATTAAAAATATTTTATTTTTTAAAATATAATAATAAATAATTTATTTTATAATTTTATATTTTAAATTTATTAAAATTTAATTAAACTCGTAATATTTTAAAAAAATTAATAAATTTGGGTTGAATACAACTCAAAAATAAATGAATTAAATCTAAACTAATTAAAACTTGAACTCATTTTTACATAAAAATATATCGATCCTTATGAAGGTATTTTATAATAATATAGTCAATAAATATTATATTAATCAATTTTTTACAAATTATATTAATGTATAATTGATTAACCTTAAATTATAAAAAAATTATTAAAAATAATGTGATTCATAAAGATCCCATTTATGGTAGATTTTGGCCCTAAAATGGAGAAAAATATTAAAATGGTGCATGAAATTTATAATATTTTTTTAAAAAATCAATTTTAAATAATTATAATTTTTATAATTTTTATTTTATACAAGCATATTTTTTAAAAAAATAGTATAATAAATAACTTATATTATATTAGATTGTGTTGGATGGTATGTTAAGTAAGAATTACACTCAATAATTTTTAGAGTACTATTTAATATTTTAATTAATTAATACATATATTTATATTTATATTGTTTGATAATAAGCTTTTGATATTATTTTTTAAAACTTTTAATTAATATTTTATGAAAAAATATTATAATTAATTTTAGCTAATTATTTGAATAGTTCTTAACTATTTTAATGATTGGTGTGGCTAGTTTAATAATAATTATTTATTATATATTAATTATTTGTATTTAATTATTTATATAATATTTTTAAAATTGAAATGCTTGGTAAAATCATATGTAAATAAATTGTTTATTTAAAATAATAATAAAAAAAGAGTAATACTAAAAGCTAATTAATTTTTTCTCATAAAACATTACTGTAATCTTTCAAAGTTATTATTAAAAATTAATGTTATAATTTTTAAAAAAAATTAAATACTACTTTAAAAATTATGAATCTAACATTAAATTTAAATTTAATATTTAATTTATTTTTTAGTATTTAGTATTTAGAATTAAATAGATGATAAAAATATTAGTTTTATTTAACGTTTCAGCTTTAAAATATTATATAAATAATAATGATTAATAATCGATTTTTATCAAATTTCTTATAATTTGAATATATTATTTGGGTGATATAATTTATGAAAATTATTCGAGGGATTTTAAAATAAAATGTAAATAAATAAATAAATAAAGATGGTAAAAGAAAACATGATAATAATTATGGTTCTGTTACTTTCCGGAAAGAATGAAACGATCCCGACGCCGGTGCCGGCGACGGCGACGGGGCATGTAAATGATGAAGATATTGACCTTTAACTTATAAAAGTTGTATTGAAATGAGTGTGATCGATGAACATCCCATTTATGCTGGGTTTTTTTTTCTATAAAAGTTACAGGTAAAAGGAAAAAACTTGCCCTAAAATGGCACCTCCCACCATTTCCTTTTTCTTTCTTGCTTCTTTGTTGCTCTGTTGGTCCTGGTTGGGTTCTAAATGCCAATCTGCCACTGCCGCCAATTCCACGCTTTTCTATATGTAAAACTGCAAGACCGAACATGCCACCGCTCGGGCCCAATGCCTTAACTTGTTCTTCACCTGCTGAGGATCATCCCCTGCAAAAATCATACGTAGTAGGTTGATGGTGATGCTACATTATTGCATGTTTCCTCTATTTGAATGGATATTGCTAGATAGGAGGTTGTTTTACCTGGGCTGCAGATTTTCCAGTCTGATTCACTCATTGGGCTCTCAAACGACGACGACCGTGCCTCCACCGATCCCGGGGTGGAGACGGGGCTTGGTGAAAGCTGTCTATTAACTGCGAAATAAAGATCCAAAGCAGGCAACGTGTTGCACAAATGCTGATCTTTTTCTTCGTTAAACCCAAAACCCAGTTCTATGCATGCTTTCAGTTCATTCAAGTCTTCATCGGTCAAATCATCGGAAGAGTCAGCATTCATATTATTCTTCTTTACACGTTCTTGGCTCAGAATCTGTTGACGCCGCTTTTCCCAAGCAATGTCTCTACGTGTCTCGCGCAATGACAACTGTTTCGACAATCGTTTCTTCTTCTCCCATTTTGGTGGCGGTGCTAACGACATTGGTTCTAACTCCGCCGATTGCGACTTATGTAACGGTGTCGGTGGTAACGAGGAGGAGGAAGACGATGAAAAATGTCCCAACTTCTCTTCTGTTCTAAAATCCCCCATCCCTCTTCACAAAAATTTGGAATAATAATGTCGGCGGGAGTGGCGGTGAACAGCCGTCTCGCGCCGCCTGAAGTTCGGGATGGTTGTGCCTAGCCTAAATATAAATATGCATCTTATACAGATGCATATATATAGAGAAGGTCCAAGGAGAAACAAAATTTAAAGATTCTTATTCCCATAAGAATCCGAAGGACACCAGCCCAACCAACTCAAGCAAGAGGTGATGCAGGGGGTTTAATGGAGGAGAGCCAAGAAAAGCTGACAAGTAGATATTTCCGGTAGTTACGCCGATCCATCGGCTGTTAATACCATTCGTTTCTAACTTCCCCTGTTAATTTTGGAGGGAATGTATCATCGTTTCTCTTTTTTATTTATTTTTCCTCTCTGTTGTTTCTTTATAATATATTTTTATATATAATTATTAAATTTTTATACAATAATTCCTATGATTCTAAATGTATTATAAAGAAAAGATAAATATACTAATATTTTATATATTTATTGTGAATATGTAAATTTATATATAGATTTAATATTATTCATTATATTGAATTAAATTTATATAAAATATATAACATTATATCAATACTCTATTGAGAATTCATAACAAACATAAAATTATCGATGTGAGTAAAAATATATACATCTTATATCCTTTTAAGAGTTTTAACGTATATTTTTCACTTTTTCATATCATTTATCATATATTTTTTATATTTTTTATAAATTTTTATATTTAGTATATATTATTTAGTATTTTAATATTTTCTTTACATTTTACATGTTTTATTCCATTAATTATAGGTTTTTACACTAATATGATAATATCATTGCATTCTTTTTGGATTGATCATAACATTGCATTTTATGCATAATAATCCGTAATCATAGCATTATTTTATCATATTTTGTATTTGAATGTGTTGAGTCATGCTATTATAGTTTTAATTGACTCATTCTTACATGTTTTAAATATTTACACTCAACTCGAGTTGAGTTCAAGCCAACTCAATTTGACTTGATAGAAATCTAGATTAAATTTAACCAACTTGACTTGAACTAGTTACTCTTGAACCATTTTTATATAAAGTTTGAGTGAAAAACAAGGATTCTTTGATAAAAAATGAATGGTTATGATTAAAAAAATCATTTTAAGTTTTTTTTAATACTTGAATACATAATTTTGATAAGATTTTAAAGAGTATCATTCATACATCTCTTCAATTTTTTTACTTAGTTGCTCTTCTTTTAGCATTTCATTTTCTTTAATTTTTTTATTAAATTTTGAGTAATTAATTAGGAATTTTCTCTAACAATCTCTATCATAATCATTGGATTTCAAGATAAACTCAATAACTTGAAGGATTGAAGATACAAGTTTCAAAAAAGAAGGAATATCAAATGAGAAAACGAGTTTAAACTTTTGTTTGGAAAATGTGAGATGGAATCAAAGAAAATAAGAATGAAAAATATAATTTATTTTCCTTTCGAAAAGAAGGAAAGAAAATAAGGAAGAAAATTAATAAATAATTAATAAAATATAATAATATTTTATTATAAAAGGGTAAATTTATCAATTGATTGATATTTTCCTTTCATTTTAGGATGATTCTTGAAAGAGACAAATACCTATATTTTTCTTCCTTTCCCTCCTTTTTATGTTATTCCAAAATAAGTTAAAATCAATTTCCTTTCCTATTTTCCTTCTCCACTTTCTTTTCTTCCCTTTTTTCCCTTATTCTAAACAAGACCTAATGACTAAATTTTATGAGTTTTACATTCTATTTTTTTTATTCATTATTTGATTGTAAAAGGTTTATCTCTGCGTTATTGAGTGTATTTTGATTGATGGATTGTAAATATAAAATATATTTAAGAATTGAATACTTTTGTTTGGAATCTATTTTGGATGTAAATGGTAATGTTTAAGTTATTAATGTGATTCATATTTTGAGTGCTTCATTATTTGTGATTAATTTTGGTATTAATTAATTGTATGTTTTAGATAATTAATTGCCTGTAAGATTTATTAATTAATAAAATGTTTGATATGAATATGAGTGTGGATTAACTATAATATAAATTGAACTCATAAAAATTACTTTTGAATAAAAATGATTAATGAATTTTAATTAACTAATTAACATGATGGAAGTTGATATTAATTAATTATAATAGATTAGTTAGACCTTAGAAAAAGCTAATTAATATTTTTGTTATCCATCTTCACATATATTATCATCTCATTATATATTTATTGTCATTGATTGTTAAATGAACTCATATTTGAATGTTCAACCATAATTTTCGAACCTCGAAGTTCTTTTTATACATCCATTTCTTAGCTTAGAACAACACCACATGAAAATTCAATCAATGATATTCATAAGATTTTTGAAATTATTCATCAAAAAATCTGTTTTAACATGTGAATATATAATTTAAAATTCCCAGTATTGTTTGTACTAAATAATTTAAACAGATACTCGTTAGAAAGATCATGTCTTGATCTTCAAAACCATGGAATTTTCATCAAAATCCATTGATTATGGCCTTAATTACATGGATTACAAATCAACTCAGAAACACACCTCTAAACCCCCCGCCATTCAGTCGCTAGCCCATCAAACATTCCCCTCGATCCGCCCCTTTACAAACCAGTCATTCTCAACCGTACATGGTTCATCATCCGACGGTCCAAATTTAAAATTCCTCGTAAAGATGGCGATCCGTGTCACATATTCTGCTCCAATCACAGTTCACCTCTCTTTCCCTATATAAAAGCTTCCATCTCTCTCATCCCAGTATTCAGTATTCAAAAAAATAAAAGCCCCTCTGTTTTAACCGTTTTGCATTCAACTCGCTGAGATAACTCAATGGCAGATGCCAAGGTTGTTGCCGCCACACCGGCGGAGAGGAAGTCCAAAAGAGTCACGAAGCCGAAGGATCAAAAAGCAAAGAAAGCAGCGCCGAAGAAGGCAAGGTCTGCTCGTGCTTATCCATCATTTTTTGAGGTAATAATATCGATCTTCATTTTGTTTTTAAGCGATATTTATTTTTCGGGATCAGGTAATTGACGGAAGTAATTTGCCTATGTGCTTCTGTAGATGATAAGCGATGCAATCGTGACATTGAAAGAAAGGAATGGATCGAGTCAGTATGCGATCGCAAAGTTTGTCGAGGAAAAACACAAGCAGTTGCCTCAGAATTTTAGAAAGCTTTTGTCGTTTCAATTAAAGAGGCTTGTTGCCTCTGGAAAGCTCAACAAAGTTAAGAACTCATTCAAGCTTCCATCGACCGCTAAGAATGCTACCGATGCCAAACCTAAAGTTAAAGTGGCCGCTACCGCTACCAAGCCAAAAACAACAAAAGTTGCTGTTGCTAAGCCCAAATCTAAGGTTGCTGCCACAAAACTGAAGCCTAAAGCTGCTACTAAAACAAAGCCGAAGCCGAAGGTTGCAGCCAAGCCGGCGAAAACGGTGAAAGATAAGACTAAGCCGAAGGCGAAAGCGAAACCGGCTCCAGCAAAGATTGTAAAGAAGCCAAAGAGCGTGAAGTCACCGGCAAAGAAGAAAGCAAAGAAGTGAATATCTAGGCAGTTATGTGAAGCCTGATAGTTGTTTAGATGCAAATTGCAACAAAAGCTGTGGGTGTAGTGATATATTTTCATGTTCTTTTTTGTTTGAATTTCAGGTATGAATATGATCCAGATTAGGTAGTTGTATTTTCAGGTTTTCCTTAGTACATAGCAATCGATCGATCGATCTGTTTTCAATGGTGTGATTTTATGGATTGTGCGCATGATTCCATATTCTTGAATTTGAGGGTTGAAGATGAGGATGCATGTCCGTGAATATCGCATGTAGGAGTAGGACTTGGGGCAGAGCACGTCAGCCAGACGAGGATGCAGTTGGTTTGTTGTGCGTGTTTATGGATTAGGAATGGAATGGAATGGAATGTGGGTGATATCGAGAGCTGGTTCATGGGATTATGACACGTGGCATGATATATACTTTTTTCCTGCTTTTTGTCGACTGATGAGCTGGATACGATCTAAGAATGGAATTTTATTTTGTTTAAAAATAACTGGAAAAAAACGGAAAAAGTGCAAGTTCGTTGAACTCTCAATTCCACCGCCAGCCAAGGGAGTAATATTGGCATTAAAACAGGGAAATTCGGATTAAATGCGGTTTACATGCCATGTTATGCAACACCGTCTGTGCCATGCAAAAGTAAGTGTATCCCATGGGCTATAATTTGAGCCTAGGGTAGGCAAAAGAAATGAAGGGCAGGTAGCCTTGCGCTTCAACATCATATTCGAGTGGTCAACTGATAGGGGCTCAAACCTGTCGTTTGAAATTGTCCGATATCATGGCCGTCTTCCAATGGTTGGAAGTCGTTGTGCAGACCCATTGCAAATTCGTCAGGACGAGTCCCACCACTTTCCAAGTAATCCCCTATGTGATTAGCGAGAGCCATTCCACTTAAGGCTGCACACTCTAGATTTGCACCCAACAGCCAATCCCCACATATGCCAACCCTTCCATGGGGATCATATATGCACGGGATTCCTGGAGCATTTGTTGGAAGAGCCGCCCCCCTGCATCACCCACACCTCTCATCAATTTTCTTCTTTTCCCATCACACCCTTTCTTCCTTCCTACTCCAACCCACACTGAAAATATATACATATATACATGTAAAACAATGTTTACCATAGTTGCAGCCGAGTGTAAAATGGCCTTCTGAGCGAGCCTTGTGATAGTCCAAGTGCAGCTTCCACACCCTCTATCATGGCTGCCTTTACCTTCTCTGCTGTTGTTTTCGGTATGTTTTCCTTCCAACACAAAAACTTATCACTGTTATATGCATGCATACATCATATATGAACCTAGCTTCTCAAGTATCACTTTTTTAGAACCCTATATTCTTCATCATCTTGTCCGATTTAATACAGAAATCAGCATCAGAAAAATATACGTGTTTGCTGAGATTAATTATTTACATGCACTTTTGTTCAAATCTCACCCGAAAGGGGAACATACTTATTTGAGCCTAACCTGCGGGACCTTGTTCCTATTTCCAAAACCAGCGGTGCTGAAAAATGTCCAACAGTGAGGACTACTGCTCTTGGAGAAGAGCTTCATAGAGTTGTTTCCCATCCATGAGACAGAATCAACACCTTTGACAAAGGCTCCTTCAAAAACAGGTGCACCACTTGGGATGGGAAGGGGATCCTCAAATGCTGCAAGGAGAGCCCATATTGAGCTCAAATCTAGCTTCTGCAGACGGTAACTGGATGAGTTCACAACAAATCACCCATAACACAACTTTTTATTCTGTAAAAACTTAGGTGAATATACCTTCATTTGTCTTGCAATTAGTGGCAACCCCGATGAAGCAAGCAACCGATTTGCACATTTTCCTGTCAATCAAATAAAGAAGCTAATACCATGCTCAATGGCAAACTTCTAATCTAGAACAGCGAATTAATGCACAACCAAAGTCAACACTACAAAATGAGGGTGAAACAGACTCATATACCTACCAACCGCTAGTTGATCAAGTTCAAGTTGAACACAGAAACCAAATATGTCAGCTTTTTGCAGTGGACCTTAGAAAGATACTAGTAACATTACATGTAAGCAGACACAAGAACTAAGATAAGGAGAGCCTCATGAAGAAATCTCTAAATCAAACGTTAGGGATGGATGACAAGTATATTTATTCAACTAAAAGCAACTACCATCTACAAGTCATCCAAATGTTGAACACTGCACATAGAAGAAGAATATATGCGGGAATGTTGTCAAAATAATCAGAATAAAGAGTATTAACGCAGTAACAGAAGCGTTGAGTCACCATTATGGGCTATGACAATAACATCAAACTGTCCACGATGTTTTCCATTCTCGCTCAAGTGCCACATCCCATTAAATGGCTCCAGCTTACTAATCCAGCAAGGTCTCACCACATTAACCATGCAAGTCTGCAACAAGCATCCTGAATCAGTTAAGCCGTGGCTTTAAAAGTGTTAGACATAAAGGAGTTTCACAAACTATCTTTCTTTAACTTTTAATTCAGTCAGTCAACTCAAAGAGTTCACAAACAGAATGATAAAGCAATGAAATGACTGATCACCTGAGACAGTATTGATTCAGCAAGATGGCGCATTCCATTGACACCTATGTATCTTGGAGGTGAAGAAGGCCATGGAACGAATTGACCACCCATTTCAAGCTCTCCAATTGTGCCTTGCCATTCTTGAATTATATCTTTCTCCAACCAACCATCAACTAACTCGGCAAATCGAGGATCAGTTACTGTGAAAAACTGGGCCGCATGATCAAATACTAGTGGCTGAGGATCAATTACTCTAGTTCCCATTCTTCCTCCCAAACCATGGTTCCCCTGGCATTCATAGCAAAGTCTTGTCAACATTACCTTCGACTAGCATCCTCCAGAGAGACATAATAGGAGTCTATATGTGGATCTCAAGAGGGCCAAGGATAAATTTGTGCTCAGAAAGGCAGGAACCATGTTGGTGCTCTACAGGAAACAAGCACCAGTATATTTTTTATGCAAGACTCCAATCCACACATATATACAAATTTAACACAAGAAATACAAATTTACCAAGCATTGAGGATATCAATCCCCTAAAAACACTTATTTTCTGAACTGTGAGCCGTGAAAAGTATCGAGGCCCCTAAAAGCTGTAATTCGTCTGAAAAGGTTGTAACTTTATGAACCCTACCTTACCTTCAAAACACCAAATCCAAATAAGGCATCCTTGATTTGTAAACACGATAAGGTGAAAGGCAGATACCCATGCATTCATAAGGGTTTACTATTAGAAAAAAAAAGAGCAAAAAGAAACAACTAACCAACCGTGTCGAAGACAGTAGATTTGACCCCTTTCTTCTCCAAGTTCAAAGCACAAACAAGACCAGCCATGCCTCCACCAATAATCCCTACATGAGGATCATCTGAAACTGGAAAAGAGAAGTTAACCTGTTCTTGGGTAAACGTTTTCTTGATAATTGACCTCCTTGAAGTGCCATACGATGATTTCTTTCGGTTCTTGGACATGCGTCTATTGTTGGGTTTGGAATCAGTGCAGGTTATGGTTAAGGTTTTCGAAAGTGCAGGTAAAGTTAAAGACTTTGAAGGAATTTTGATGGGTGGGGAAGTAATAAGAGAAGAAAGAGAGGATGCGGAAGATAGAGAGTGACCAACACTGCTCATTGTTCTTGTTTTTGGTGGGAGAAAACTTGGAAACAGTCTCTCCATTTATGTTTAACGGTCCCTTATCTTAAATTTGCCTCGGCATTTTATGGATCAGATGCGGATTCTGGGCTTCTTTGACCAATTAGTGGCGTGATTAATACCATTTTTTTTCAATAACAATCATTGTCACTGATTATTTGTGCTGTGGATTATGAAATTCAGTTATTTAAATGCAGTTTTGATTCATTAAGCATTCAACAATGTCCTGCAGACATCTGATAATGAAGAATCTTGTAATTCATCGTCATCAGAAGAAAAATGAAACATGCCGAGTGACATCCTCAACGTGTATATCTCATCAACACAACAGAACAAGTTCAGAATAGAATTTGGTAACTCTTGTTATATATAACATGCTATGTATGATTTAACTTACAAACATATACAATTCACATTGACGCAAACCACTTGACAAGGACAAAAAAAAAGTAGCTAAAGCTGAAAAACAAGCAGGCTATTCCCTATCAAAACGTGATAACTAAGGTTATTCAAGCGATTTTCCCTCACTTAAAAAGAGTTTGTCAAAACCAGCTGTTTACCAACTCGCTGAACAATCTGCATTTTGCTGTTTCATGATCTTGTCAGGAACTCCTTTTGCTGTAGCATGTTTCTGTTTTGACTGTTACTCATCTACCGGGTGCGTATAGTCTGTGGACTGTTCTTAAGCTTGGTTCTGGCAGAAGCCGGGGTAGTTGAGCCTTCTTTGTGCGGATCCATGCTGTGGCGATGTCGAGCACAATGTTTCCCTATTTCTTCCAGAGATGTCTGAACTGCATCACCGCAACTTTTTCTCCGGTTTAAATTTGGTGATACTGGTCGAGTCAATGGCATCTAGCACCAAACAGAAAGACGAATTATGTCATACTACAAAAGCTGCCGAGAGAAGTCTTAAGGCAGTAGATCCTATAAATTCTAGCCGCACAGCATATTTCTTATTACCTTACCTTTCTATAAAATTTCTACAGGTCCTCCATAATCACAAGCTCAAACAAAGTCTAAATTCGGTTTAGTTAGGGGGAAAGGGAATATCCTATTTCATTTGTTGGAGGTGAATCCTATCATATCAAAGTCTCTGTCTCATCATAGAGAATCCAATCAAGATTCGCATATCAAAGTATCCTACTATAAATCTGAGAAAAGTAATGATAATGATGGCTTCTGTAAGCTTTTTATGTATCTTTAAACTTTGAAGACACACACAGTACTAGTGATAGCTCTGGTTAATAAAATACCTTCTTGGGTTCAACTTTGGGTGGAGGTGGCTCGTAGTAGAAGCTAGGAACGGGATTTGCTTTAACCACCATGTTCTTTCTAAGTTGCTTGATGGCTGCTTGTTGCTCTTCCTAAAATGAACGAGCAAAGTTTAAAGGCATACACATAATATCTAGAAGATACAAAAGCAAGCGATATACCTTGGACCTTGCTTCAGCCTGGCTTCGCTGTTCCTCAAGAGCTCGATGTTTTTCCCCCAATTTTGTGTAAAACTGGATGATAGCAATGAAAATAAGTAGCTTATCAGATGCAACACAAACTCCATAAAGAAGAAAATAAATCATCTATCATGCCTGTCTCAATCATTTGGTGAAGAAAATACCTGCTTCCGTCTCTCTGCACGTTCAGCAGATTTAAAAGTAGGAGCTGTACCAATTGTCACAGATTTGATTCGCAATGATGCGGCAGTACTGCACATAGCTAAGGACAGGACTACTAATCTAGAAGTTACAAAAGAGGTACACAAACATGTCCTTAGTTTGTTTGTTAGCTCCTCAATGGGACCATAAATTACAAAATAAATTCGGATTATAAAACAATTGAAACCAAAAAGGATACGAGGAAGCAACAGACAGATTATCTTCTTCATCTGCAGGCTTCTTACCATCATGTTGTGTTGTCTTCCTTGCCATTAGAGGCGAATTCGGCTGAAATAAACAATGTAATGTAAAGGTCAGAAGCATGCTTAATATACCTACATGATATGATAACTGATTCAGTGATGAAAGAAATCCATTCAATTCTCTGAATTCATGATGTACTTGTGACCTTCAACCTTACTCTAATGAAGCCATATGATTTTAATCACCACTAAGACACATCAGAGAAGTAAACCCACGTGATTTGGTAAAAGTTCTTAAAAGGTCCTTCAACGAAAAGGACCAGGTGAATTTCATTGACCATACCACACCATCTTACATATAAAAATCAATTATAAATAATAGGTAAATTGGAGGCTCGCACATACGTAGAGATTATATACCAAACACCAAAAATAACATTTTCACCCCGAAAAGGGTCTAGATTGAATGTTAGAAGTCAAAAGATGACAGGAATTATCATGTCATTCATTTTCAATCAATAAGGCAACATATGGTGATCAAAGTGTGACATAACATCGCAGATCCTAATCTCTATTGCCAATAGCAAGCGGGAAGCCTCTAAAATTTCTGAATCCTAGTATTGACTGAAAAAAGGTCATAAAATCAGACCTCAAGGCAGACTAAGTTAACTTGGATTATTAGCTCTCATTTAGTCTGTTTAGTGATACTGCAATCCTATATTGAAGAGCATGATAGCAGATGTACAGCAAAACCATTGAGATTTTTTGTTTACCTGTGAATTCTTCGTAACAATAACGGGGTTCAGATTATTCATAATCGTACAACTATTTACAGCAGCTCGTTTTTCGGTTGCCAAAGCAAATGGCTGTGGGATAGTATGCTGTCTCCGCGTGTTTTTGGGTCCACCAAACTTTGAAGAAGGAACACTGAACTTTTTATCATCACCTGATTTCTGTGTCTGAGGTTTTCCGTTTTTATACTTGGTTAAGTTACTTTCAAAATTTGTGCTTTTAACACCAAGAACATCTGGCTCCTGGTTATGGTTTCGAACAACTGAATTATTTACACTGCATCCCCTCTCTTCATAGTCCTTGGCTTCAGTTTTGGGAAGAGTGCCAGCTTTATCATCTCCGACACCATTAGACTTCCTTTCCATTTCTTCGTCCACAAGTTCTGAACCCATCCAACTGCAAGAATTGTAAGATACTCGGCATCTAAGCAAATCACAAAAAAACAAACAGTTTTCTGCTTGCCAATGAACAAAAGCTATCCTTTTTTGTGCTAACTAAATAAAACCCTGCAAATCAAGAATCTGGTAATTGCATGAAAGGTCAATGATACAAAAACTACTACCCTTCTTTAGTATCCATAAAGATAAAACAAGAAGATACAGACAAAAACCTTGAGTTTAATAAGCAACCTCAAACATTTCTATTCATACATGAAGCCAGATAAAATAATTAAATATCATTATTTGACTGAAAGATTAGAGATAAGACATAATCCAAACAGATAAGACTAGAAAGAAAAGAAAAAAAAAAGACATGAAGCGGACAATTAACAGGAGTTCACGCAGAACTGGATCAAGACAACATAGATGAAAAGCACAAAAAGTCACAAGCAAGCATTCTTTCTGCATATTCTTCTGTCTCAGGATATGTGAGACTTTACGCGCATGGAAAGACAAAAGGCAAAAATAAAAAATAAAAAAGAAAGAAATCAAGAACAAAAAGTTTGTCAATCACTTGTGATATGCTTTGTCTAATTTTACAATTCATTTCATAGCAGAAGTGATCATATCATCATGTTTATCCTGTGATCCACGGTATTGACTTTCTTTTTTCCAATTACTTCGAAGTAAATTGTTGAAAGATATGCGGAGAAGATAGAGATCATACCAAACCAAAGCAATTAATAGAAGTGAAGAAATCAAGAAACAGAAATGAAAAGAATATGGAAATAAGAATTGATTCAGAGATTAAAGAAATGACGCAGAGAACCAAAAACAGGCAGAGAAATTCACATACAAGCTTTAATTTAACATCACATGCATAAGGAAAGTATTCAGACGTATAGAATTCCTCAAACCATCATAAATATTAAAACCCCATAATACAATGATCCTCGAAAATCCAAGAAATGCATAAACAGTCTTAGTCAATTTCGAGCATAGCAAGCGAAATTTCAGAGAAATAGAGAAGAAGAAGAAAACTGATAATTACCCATTAAACAAAACGAGAGAAAGATTAAATTTTTAAGGAAAAAGAAGAAGAACAAAAGCTCATTTGTGACAAAGCACTAAAAACCCATCTCAAATTCATTGTTATTTGTAAGCTTATCTTGTAATACAGTACGCTTATTAAAGAAATTTTTAAAAAATGAAAAAAAAAACAACAGAATTTGCAAGCAAACAAAACACAGTATAGATCGAACCACATTACCATCATTCAACAAAACCAATAAACAGAAATAACGTAATAGAGATTTTCATACAATTAAGGTCCGATCTCACAGGATCTTGAGCTGCTCTTTCTTCTTCTTCTTCTTCTTCCTCCTTCTCCACCTCCTCTTTACCTCTATAAATTTTTTCAAATTAAAAAAAACCTAGAAAGAAAGCGAAAATGCTTTCTGCAATACTGAAATTTAATCGCAGACAACAAATCCTCCGATTTCGATTACTTTGAAACTCTGTTGTCTTTACTTTTCATCTCTTTGTGCTTTTCAATTGTTGCGGTAATGGGTGTGAATGCTTCTTTTTATTCTTGGAGCAGTTTTCCCAGTTTTGACGCCGTCATGTAACGGATTGGGTTGAATTACCTTTTACCTTTTACCTTTTTAAATTTGTATTACAATAATTATAATTTTTAAGTTTGACAATTAATTATCAAATATATATTTAATGAAATATATATTATTATTTCCATTTTAATTCAAAATTGTAATATAATATATGCTATAAAACGTGATGAATAAATATATATTGGACAAAAACAAAATTCAATAAATTACTAAATTAATTAATTAACTTCTATTGGACTGTATTTTATTTTTCTTATGGTTGTTCACCAAAAAATATTTACATATTTAATGAATATATATTTTCATATTTCAAAAATAATTTATTATATGTTTAAAACAATTTCAGTTCAAATCTGAATTAATCAATTTTGATAATTTAATTATTTTATTAAATCATTTTTATGACAATTTTGAAAATGATGATTTTTTTATGTTTTATAATAATGTTATGTATTTTTAAAGTTTTATAAAAATAATGATTTAAAATAGTAGATTTTTATAAATATTTTTAAAAATAACAAACGTAAATATAAAATAAATTTGAAGTAAATATTTTTATACAATAAGGTAAAATAGAATTAAAACGTTTAAAAATGTTACTCTTATAAATATTTTTAAAATATTTATTATTTAAAAAAATTTAAAAAAACTCCATATTTTTTTAAAAAAATCATTAATCTTGAAAGATTCTTGAAAATTTCGATTGATCGAAATTGATTTTAATAATTTAATTATTCTTAAATTTTCTAAAATCATTTTATTTTGATGTTTGAGACATGAATATTATTAATTAATGCATATAAAAGAAATAACCAACCAACGGAATTAACTAACGTATATAAATTATAAAATTGCAATTGATGTAGAAAGATAATCGTTTTTTGAAAACAATTATAGTATTTTCTTAGTGGAAATTTATTTTTAATATTTCATTAATTTAAAGGAATAGTAATAATAATAATAATAAAGTCATCATAAGGGGGCACAAAATTTAATTAAACTGTTTATAAATTCAATGCATAAACATAAAGTATTAAGTTACTGATGAATGTTCAATTAATATGGACGAATAGAAATCATGCTAATTTTTCAGAAAATCAATTTAATAATAATATTTTATAATTCAGTTGTGTTAAATATAATTATTGGCCACGATTTAATGAGTCAGATTTTAGAATCAAAGGGAAAGGGGAAGAGATAATGTTTATGATAAAGGCATCATTTTCTTTTTCAATATTGCAATTATTAAAATTGTCAATGTTGATCATGCAATTTTCAATCCTTATTATATCTTTAATCCACATCTTTATCATGGCTGTAGGGTACCCCCACCCACCATACCAAAGATGCTCTTCTCCAATTCCTCTCGTAACGAAGGTAGGTAGGTAAGATTATAATTAAATTTCATTAACATTCATATTAATTAAAACTTATTATAAAATTAAAATATATGTATCTCTTAGTATCATTTAATTTTAAAAGAATTTGCAGCCATTAATATACTATAAATGATATTAATTATATCAATTTATTTTCTGTTGAAAATAAATAAATTTATATTGAAATGATAAAAAAAAAAAAGTAAATTTTATCATCATATATTTAGACCCTTTTGTAGGATTCGAAGGAATTTTATTTTTTTATTAATAATATATGGAATTGAAAACATTGATTGATTGATTTATTTAGTAAAAAATGGAAGAATGTTTATGTGATTGGAATATGGGAATTGCCAAGAAACAAAAGAAAGTAGGAAATAGTTTTCAATAAATGAGTGACGAGACATAAAAAAACATTGGAAGCAACTCCGAGAAAGAGGATTCATGGCCCCCATTTCATCTCATTTTCACATGTAAAAGGAAATTAAAACCATAAAAGGGGACCAAATGAATTACGTTTCTTAATGGTCCAACAATGGCATCAATATATATGTATTGCTAGGTGAATAAAAGTGATACGTTGATTGTGCCTAAACAAAAGGTGCGTAGGCCCATCCCCATGCATGCATTTTCTTCGTGAAATTTTCTTCATGCTTCCGCCCCCAACTTCATTTGTGCCTTTTCCCTTTCCGAACAAATTAGATTTACATGAATTCGAGTAGCTAATTAAATGACATCAACCTAACCCAAATTGACGACATTCGAGTAGCTAATTATAGCATAAATTAAATTATGGTTGATAAATAAACTCTAATGATAAAATGCCCTAAAATTTAAAATAACTTGTACTTAAAAAAGTTATTTTTATTTTTATGTTAATATTTAATTATTTGAAAACTTAGGATATAATTATTATTATTATCTTGTAGTCAAAGATTTTCGTGCTAAATATTAAAAATTACTTCAAATTTGGCCGTTTATTTGATAGTTTGTCCATACCAAATAGCAAGTGAGGTCCCAACGGCCCACATCAGAAAATATATTATAATAATATATTTTCATAATTATTTTTAAAAATAAAATTAGATTAAATAAATATTACCTAGTATCTCTATCATTCATTGACAATTACTTGATCTCGTCTCGTTCTTTTAATTGAAATCAAAATTAAAATTTTTATCTCGATCATAATTTTCTTATCATATAATATAATTTACAAGATCAAGAATTTATAAATTGATGCAATATATGAGAAAATAGTTAAATGAAAAATACCCATGAACAAACTAATTGGAATATATATATATATATATAATTGATTGTTGTTACCTAAAAGCAACCGGTTGACGTCCAAGACATAATTAGATAATGGAATTTTCTAATAATGACAGAATTTAATTAACGATGGCCCATTTATTCACTTTGTTGTCTTGATCATGTGATGAGTTCATACCGCACAACTCCATGAGTCGTCATTATCATTCTTAATTACTGTCTGTTTCGTATTTAGGAATGTGATTAAGAAATCTGAGGCACAATTTACGATCATCATTTTTCCTTAATTTGAAAATTGATATATACTGACCAATACTAATTAAGGGATCGATTTTTTTAAAGAAAATATTATGAAAAGCCTTTCCCTTTTCCTTCTTTTCTTTCCCAAATTACATAAAATCATTTTTCCAGTTTTATCATAATAATAATAATAATAATAATAATAAATTAATAATTTTTAATGATAAATCAATATTAAATGTTTTATACAATTTATCACAGTAGTGGGAGCAGAGAGATTCAGATAAAAAGGATAAAATTAAAGTGAGTTAAATATTGATTATACTTATTAGCTTAAATATAAAATTTTGTATATATAATAAAATAATAAAGTTTGTAAATAATAAAATTAAATTAATTAAAAATAGGTTTTATTTATTTATTTTTTTCTAATTGGTAAAAATTATATACATTAAAAATTATTTTTTAAAAAATTCACTATTTTTATAATTTTTTTTAAAATAAACCTTTTTCATTATTAATATTTTTCAAAAATTTCATTGTAATAATATATTTAAAAAAACCATTATTCTCTAAACAACATTTGAAGTAATAAGTATAATTTTAAAATCTCTAAATTGAAAAATATTTGCTGTAGATGATGTTATTTAGTTAATTATTCATCCTTTTATTATAAAAAAATACCTAATATTAAAATATTTTTTATTACATCAAAAGATTAAAATATAATATTTATTTTTTAGAATATAAATAAGTTTCATATGATCATCGGCATCTAAATTAAATTATTCATAATTAATTATTCAAATATAAATTTGACTAGTCAACTTGAAACATTGGTCAACTTAAAGCCATTATATATATACATTGTATTAAGATATTTAAAATTATATTTATATTAAATTTATTATTATATTATAAAAATTAAGTTATATTAGATTAAATTATATCATATTAAATTTGATATATTAATTTATTTTAAAATTATTTTATATTGAAAATATTAAATTATTTCATATGCTATCAATCATATTTAATAGGTTGGGAATTGAGATTTATGATGGAATAAATTTTTTTTGATTATATCTAAATTGGTTATGCTTTTATTATATTCATAAATTAATATAATTTAAAAAATTTAATTAACCTCAATAGTTGATGAATTATTTACTTTAATAAAAATAGATTAAAAATGAAGTTATCACTATCATAATTATCATCGTATTATTTATTTTTTTCCTTATTATTCCTTCTCTGTCATTGTTTTTTGTTCTTTTCTTTATTCATTAATTTTCAATAAAAGCATAAAAAATTGAATTTACTCTTCTTATTCTTCTATTAATATTTTTCATCAGTGTTATTTTATTTTTAAATATTTTCACTATTATAGATTTAAAATATTATTAATTGTTTACATTTTGTTAATTTTTTAATTAATTTCTCATATGATAAATAAAATTATTTATAGATATATATTATAGATAAATTTATTTATTAATATATATTGTATGATATATATAATATAATATATATATATATATATATTTATTTATTAATATATATCATGGATAAAAATTATATATCATAAAAAGTAATGTAATATACTATAAATAACAATAAATATTACTAAATGACATTTTCTTCGGCAAACTGACTTTTATATTCTTTAAGTAGGCAGTTAATGACAATTATATTTATATATAAATTAATGAACCAATTTACTAATTTGTTAATAAATTATCATATAAATATTAACAAGTTAAATATTATGTAGTTTAAATTTAAATTATTATTAATAAATTTAAATAATTTATAAATAATTATACTTATTTGTATCTTGAACATTATGAAAAGCAGAATACTTGAAGCGTAAGCAATACTCTATAGATGACTTGCTTTTTCTTTGATTATCCTTTCTTTCTTTCTTTCTCTCTTTCTCGAGACGGAATTTGTAATGGGGAAGAAACCTTGTGTTTCAAGAAATCTGGATTAATGAATTAATTAATCAAATACTGAAAAGTAAGCCCATATATCACTATCAAAAATTCATCACCACCCAAAAAAGTATATAACACCATTGGAAATGGCTATATATATATATATATATATATATATATATATAGTGGCGGAACCAGCCCATGAAGAAAGGGGGGGCTAAACCATCCTCTGAGCTGGGGCAACCTTAAAGCCGGGCTGACGCCCAACATCCCCACTCCCCACCCAGCAACCACCCCCACACCCCACCCCGCACCCATCACCCACAGCCTCCTCTGAGCCGGGGCTTCAGCCCACCTTGCCCCGATCGTGGTTCCGCCCCTGTATATATATATATATATATATATATATTATCAGAGTTTATATTTGTAGCTCGTCATCAAATGAACTCACCTTCCCTGATTTATTTTCAAATTATTTTCCTTTTGACTTCAAACTTATCCTCTTTACACCAATCCCTTATCTAAGTTGATTACAATTTTAAATATAACATGAATTTTTTAAAATTTCTCATGTTTTTAAAATATATTTCAAATTTATTTAAAATAAAAATTCATTATTTTAAAAAATATTTACAAAAATATCTGTTATTTTTATAAAACTACAAAAATTTCTAATATCATCATAAAATATAAAATAAAATTTATTATTTTTGTAATTATTCTAATATAATAATGAATATAGTAATTTATGGTATTGGTTTATTTTATAAAATTTTGAAATATGTAAATTCTATTAACATGTATATTTTAAAATATATATATCTTTGATCGATACGAGTATAGGATAAATGTATTATTTAATTTAAAGTATTTATAAATTTAATAAAAATACATAATATATAAAATATATAGATATCAAATTTTATAAATATTAAAAATAATATTTTTGAAATATTATCTATGGTATTTTAAAGTTCAAAAAATAAAATATCTAAATCACATGATATTTTTATTTTATGAAATATATGTATATATTTTTTCATTATTAATTTTATAAACTAAATTTTAAATATAAATTTTATAACATATGTTTTTACAAATAATTTAAATTTGAATTTTTAAAATTCTATTGAAAACAATGAAAATATTTTTAAAATATCAAAAACTTTAAAAATTTTCAAAAATAACAAAATTTTTGAAAAAAATTATACAAATAAAATTACAAAAGTTTCATATAGATTTACTTTATTTTTATAAATAAAAACTATTATTTTTATAAAACTTGGAAAACTATCTAATATTATTATAAAAAATAAAATTTATCAAGTCAAATTGTATATTACACACAAGCTCACAAAGCTATTAATAACCCATATATATATATATATATATATATATATATATATTATGAAAAGATGAAATTCATCTAAATTTTTGTTTAAATTGAAGGGTATTTAAAAAGTTGTGAATTGGTGCATTATTTATATATTGTTTGTTGGTTTGTCTCAATAGGACACTTTATAGTTTGAAGTTAGGGTTGGGATGTGTCCTATATGCCATGACCCTCCCCTCCTCCCCTTATATTTTCCTTTTTCCCACATCTAATACTCTAGACATAGAAAATGACCATTCAACAAATATGGGACTTTGACTCTTTGACATTCATCATCATAACATTTTAAATACATTAGGTTGAATTTTTGAAATTCTTTTAATTATGATAATAAAGTTTTTTATTTATTAAAATTATCATCATTGTTTTTAGATGAGAAATTTATAGAATTGATTGATCATGAATAAGAAATCTTATAAAATTAATTAGTTCAAAGGAAATTAATTGACATTATTAATATTATAACTTTTACTATATCATTTTTTATCATATGTATTCATTTTTACAATTAATTTACATATCATATGAATAAACCTGACACATTCCACATAAAAAAATTGTACAACATGAAATAATGTATAATATGAAAATAACATGATCAATATATGAATATAAAATCAAAATAATGTGCTTTCAATGAAAAATTAATAGGTTTAGTTTTACATGAAATCATTCAACATGATTCGATCTGTAATTCATGTTTTAGCTAGATTAATAGATTGACTTGTGTTTCAATCTAATTCTTATTGTATTAATAATAGCCTGATATGAAATTGATTGTAAATAATTCAAATCTATTTTCTTGTATTGTATTTATATCAAATTGATCGATTACATGAAAAATTATGATCTTAATTATAATCTTATTTGATGTTACATAATTAAAAAATATAATTAAACAAATATTATATTTTCCAAAAAATATGTAAAATTATAAGAAAATATTTTCCTTAATTTTAAAAATACAATGAACCTTTTTTTATTCCAAAAAATGTTAGATCTCAACTTTTTTCTTATTTTAAAAAATACTATTTTTTTATCATTATTATTTTTTAAGTATATAATATACATATTTTCTTACAAAAATTTGTTTTAAGATTAAATACGATTGAAATATAAAAAATATATTATTTTAAAATTTAAAATTTTAATTTTAATACTTAAAATATACATTTTAAATACTTAATATATACTTAAATAATATATTTTTAACTTACATACATATAATATATTGTAATCTGAATTTTTTAAAATTATTTTTTTAAAATTAATTTTTTAATTTTTGAAAATTTTCAGAATTTGTTGTGTATTTTCTAAGAAAAGTCCAATTAAAAAGATAATAAATATTTTTTTTGAACTAAAAAACATAATAAATATTCACCTTTATTATTTTGAACGGTTTAGAAATGGGCCTAAAAGAGCCCATTAATGACAAATAAACGCAGCTGTTCTCTTTAAAGAAGGCCTGATTCAGAATTTAGGGTTTGATTTGTTGGGCCCTTTACTGACAAACAAACGAGCTAACAAGGACCGCCATGTAAATTAAGGATTTTATCAGGACGAAAAAGCAAAAACTAAAAACCAAAATCACCCGCACTCGCTCGAGCCCTAAATTCGTTATCAGTTCATTCCGCGGACTCTCGTTGCAGCCTCGGATATCTTTTCTGTTCTTTACGTAAGTTTTTTCTTTTCATGTTCTTTCATCAATTATTGAAATTCTTTTAGCTGTTTTCAGTTTTCCTTTTTTCCCGCTTCCTTTTGTTGTTAGATTTCACTGGTTTGCGCACATTCGCTTAAAATTGCTAGTTATACTCCTTTTGTTTTGTGATTAAGGGTTTTTGCTTTTATCAATTAACGGGTTGGTTTTTTCCAATTGGAATTTTTATTTTTCTTGCGCAATTTATGTTTTTTTTTTTTTTGCTATTCGGTGTTTTTTCTAATTCTTGTGTTATTGTATACAAATAATGTACTTCTGGTGTGGTCATTGGTCGAGAGTATTTTCTTCGTGGATGAAATGTAAATGTTGGATAAGGTACCTTCTGCGAGCGAATGGATGTTTTCCGGTGAATTGTTAGTGCCACTTGAAATGAGAATTGGGCAAATTTTCATATCAGTGAAAGCAATACAAGCTTGTTGTTATTATGGTCATTGGATATGATAAATTAAGTATGGTCATTTAAGAAGCGTAACTGATGATAGAGGCAAGAAGCCTGAAACTTTTACAGCTCTCTTCTCTTAGTGATATGGGGGATCCTAATTCCTAAGTTGTCACCTTCTTCTCTTTTGTATCAGTGTTTCAGTTTCTTATGAATTATTTTACCTTTTCTTTAATTTGTGAGTATGTACTGATGTACTGATATGACTTTCATATTAATTTTTTTTGGGATTAGTGTAATTAATTGACATGTGGTTTTCTCCATCCAGTACAAGAATCATGTCAGAATTTGATCAAAGCCTTCGCGAGCATGATGTTGATCAAGTAGCAAACCATGGCTTAGATCATACTGGAGATCATGGCTTGGATCATGGCATGGATCATGCTGTGGATCATGCTGTTGATCATGGTGTAGATACCATTGATCAGGGTTTGGATCATGCTGTTGATCAGAGCTTGGATCATTCTACAGATCACGGTTTGGTTGTTGAGCATTACATTGGTCATGGTATAGATCAGAGTGTGGATGTGGATGATGATAAAGACCAGAATGTAGATCATGTCATGGACCAGAATACCAATCATGCCATAGAGCATGATATTGAACATGCAGCAGATGAAGAAGGTGAGAATGATCAATCTGCAGAAAAAGAGGGACATGATGCGGACACAGTTTCTGGTGATGCCGAAAAAAAGTGGCCTGGATGGCCTGGGGAGAGTGTGTTCCGGATGTTGGTTCCTGCACAAAAAGTTGGCAGCATTATTGGACGCAAAGGCGACGTTATTAAAAAAATAGTTGAGGAAACAAGGGCTCGCATTAAGATACTTGATGGGCCTCCAGGAACAACAGAAAGAGCTGTAAGTTATCTTCTAATTTTTTTCATTCATTTATCTCAGTTGAAATTTACAGGAAATAGCTTCTTGTTGATGTGAAGTGATTATTTGTCAATATTGAAACAAACTCTCTTCCTTCCCATGCATTTTGTTTCCTGGGGGTAGCTGAGCTGCAATTATTTGATAAATTGATTGAATCTGTATGATTAGTCACATATTTTAAACCATCCATCACATTACCAATAATGATACAACGTGGCTGCTGGTTGGGGTTTTGTTGAATTGAGTTGAGATGCAATTACGATTTAAGTTGTTATGTCTGCATATTTTATGTGTGCGAGGTTACTGGCTTAGTGTGTTTGGTTGTTCACCCTTGTTTGATTATAATGAACATGGATTGCTTGTGGGGTTTTTGGTTGTGCACTGACTTCATTTTGTGATTAAAAAGCAACAGTTCTACAATGGAGGTACAATGTGTAGAGAGACCCAATGATAATTATAAAGGAAATCTGATTGTAACAATTAAAATAAAGTACAATGCCAAAAATTTTCGTAGATGTAAAAATTACTTTTAGTTAAATTTAAGATTTGCTTTGCTTTTCGGTACATAAATAACATGGAAGTCTCTGACAAGCATAAATTATGCAATTAAAGTTAGAAAACTGTAATGTAATTCTTTAATAGAACTAAATTTGTAAGAAAGTGATACACTTTTATGTTAAATTATAACATCCTGTTCATCAATATTGGATATTGGGTTGGAGTGTTTCTCATTCAACCCTTGAGATTCTTGGCTTTTGACCAGAAATTTTGTGATAAAAACTTTAGGGTTTCAACTCCTGTATATAGTCTGTTCTGTTGTGATGGAAATGCAATTCTGCAGTCTGCTAACCTGCAATTATTAGTATTTAAGTGAAGAAAAAACACTCTTAGAGGAATATCCAAAATTAACATAAAAAGGAACTTGTTGCTGAAAATTTATAATTTACTAAATACGAAGAGGAAGCCTATTAAGGGAAATCCAGGAAATGGCAGAATTGCTTTTATTGCAATAACAACAATGAGTCTGTGCAGGTTTTCCCCGCAAATATTAAAGGAATCAATCATCATTAGGACCCCAAATTTGAAGAACCAAAGATCCAGATTGCAGGGTTCCGCATTGAGCATTACAAGGTGCTGAAAAGTGTTTGAATAAACAGACACCTTGTACGTACAACCGTATCAAGAAGCTGTGCATTCGCTCTGGTAACTTCAGAAACTGGATGGTTGATTTGTTGACGCAGATTGTGAACACCATACCCGGCCCATAATAGTTGACACTTGAAGTATACTAAATCTGTTGAAACCTAATTGCTACCTAAATTATTAAAATATGTCTACAACCATCAAATATGAAAACATTTGAAGTGAATGAATCAGTGCTACACATTGATATATTGAAAGATTGGAGGTCCTATTTATTAATTTTTGGTGGAAGATTCCAGATTCTATGTCTTGGAAAAGATGACAAAAAGGATGTCAAGATTAAGGTTTTTTTCAAAAAAAAAATTCTGAAGCCTAATAGCATATTGATGAGTAAGAATTATAAACTCTATGCAATGGCCAAGATAAAACAGAAAATTTCATATTGCTGTTCCAGATAGAAGTAGCCCTGTAATCCGCTCGTGAAGACTTTTGAAGTACGGAATTAAATTAAAAATTTGTTGAGTTTGGAAACAAAATTGTAAAGTTGTTGTTAGGTATAGAGGAGGGATACAGAGTTGACTCTATTCAGCTTGCTCTATTAAATTTGTCTTTTTCGTCTGTTTTTTGTTTAAAATGGTATTACGATTCAGATTTGAACTCAAATGCTTCAACCCTGTAATACTTTCAGTCATATTATTTCCCCTCATTGCTGTCGCTGATTATTTTCCCTGTTTAGGTGATGGTATCTGCCAAGGAGGAGCCTGATTCTACTCTTCCTCCGGCAATGGATGGTCTATTGAGAGTTCACAAACGCACTGTTGATGGGTTGGATGGTGATTCTCCTCATGTTTCCTCAGGCACAGGAACTAAGGTTTCAACCAGGCTGCTAGTACCAGCATCACAAGCAGGAAGTTTGATTGGAAAGCAAGGAGGCACAGTTAAATCCATTCAGGAAGAATCTAGTTGTGTAGTTAGAGTGATTGGAGCAGGTATTACCAATGAAGCTTTGTTTGTTTCATCATCAATTTTTTTAATTCCAATTTGGATTATTTTGAAGTAGTTTTTGTTTGCTTTTCCTCCTCTTATTGTGCAAGTATGCTCTATTTGTCTGGAATTTTTCTGCAGAAAACCTGCCAGTTTTTGCTCTCCAAGATGATAGAGTTGTAGAGATACTTGGGGATGCTGCTGGTGTGCATAAGGCATTGGAGCTAATTGCTTCTCATCTGAGAAAGTTTCTTGTTGACCGCAGCATAATTCCATTATTTGAAATGAATGTACGCAACTCCTTATTAAATGAGTAATATTTCAATGTGTATGCATCCTCTTTGCAAATTGCCAGAGGAAGGCTGCATAGCATGGTTGTAATGTTCCCACCTTCCTTTATCCTTGCAACATAGGTGGGGAACATTGTGCACCAGTTGAGCCATTTACTAATGTCATAATTTTGCTTTTGCAGATGCAGAGGCCAAATCCTCCTCAGATGGAGCACATGCAACCTCATCAATCATGGGGTCCGCCCCAAGGTATTCCTCCAAATGCTGGAGGACCTGGTTTTGGAAATCCCCAATACATGCCACCTCCACGACAAGTTGATAACTTTTACACTCCTGCTGATTTGCCACCACCAATGGAAAAACAACCTCATCAAGGTATATCTGCCTATGGAAGGGAAGCTTCCAGCCTCCATGGCTCTTCAAATTCTCAAGCAGCACCATCAATGATCACACAGGTTTATACTCAGCTTTTATGGTGTTTCCCCTCTTTTACCTATGATATTTGTTAATGAAAATATGGTATAGAGCCTGAGCTGGGTTGCTGGCAGAGCAAGTTTTGGGAGCTGGGATGTGATCAGTGTCTAACCCAAGTGGGAAGCAGTGGGGCAAGAATTCTTTTTGCATGTTTGTTTTTTCTTGCAGGAAAAAGGCATACTTATCCATTTATCTCTTTCGATGCAATTTTCATTTTTTTGAAGCTATTCATGGCACTGACTTGAGAAATTACCTGTTAGATATATTTAAGGTCATCAGAGGACCAAATGGTTTTTATTTATAAAGAAAAGAATATAGTAATACTAAATAATTACGACATGATAGATTCTTTTAAGAGTGCTAGTTCTCAATCAAATGATGGTTGGCTGCTGCAGATTACACAGCAAATGCAAATTCCTTTGTCCTATGCTGATGCTGTTATTGGGACAGCGGGTGCCAATATAAGCTACATTCGACGTGCTAGTGGGGCAACTGTGACTATACAAGAAAGTAGAAGTGTTCCCGGGGAGATGACAGTTGAAATTAGTGGTACTGCTTCACAAGTCCAGACGGCTCAGCAGCTAATACAGGCATGTATAACTTGGTTCATAACCTTGTCTGTTTCTTTTTCTCATGCTTGGAATTTGGTTGCCCTGTTGCTTCCAGTGCTCGTGAATGTCGTTATCAGCATGCAGATATCTCCTTCTTTATATAACTATAATTTCAGCTGTCGATATTGATGTTAGTTCATGATATGCCTTCTAAGATACCCCTTGTATTGCAGAATTTTATGGCCGAAGCTGCAGCACCTACTCAGATGCAGGCAGGTGGATCCACGGACCAAGGATATAATCCTTATGCCGCTCATGGTTCTGTATATGCATCCCCACCATCCAACCAAGGACACGCAGGCCATCCTGGAAGTTATGGCTCGGTCTATGGTGCAAACTATGGGTACTAGACTGAAGTTATTGATCTCAGTACCTTCGTCGTTTAAACTTGTACTGGCACCTCATTAGTTGGTAGAAGTACACTGAACAATTGTATTAGGACATTTAATGTTGTATTTATCTTTCCGTTAGATTCTTTGAAACGACTCTCATATGTGAGATTTGTTGTTCGGGGTAGGCTAACCTTGAAGGTTGCGAGTATACAATATGTCGGATTTCCTTCAGACTTGTGTTTGATAGTTCAATATGAGATTTTCCCAATTTGCTGTTGCCTCGTTTTTGTAATGGTCACCGGTCATTAATTACCTATATGAATGTTTTTCATCAATTAAGTTTCGTTGTTTTGCGCTGCCTTCAAAGGGTTGGTGCTTTGTAGCTGTAGACCTGTAACCATTGGATTGCCCTTAAATGATCACTCGTGACCTATAAGTTGAGTTCCTTGCTGAATTTTGGGAATGAGTTTGCATGAACCTGGATTTAATGATGATCAAGGACAATCAACTGTATAGGATCACTGTCACTTGCATCGTAAGAGATTCTCTTCAATGTTAGAATGTATACAGGCCAGTTGCAGCAGCAGGTCACATGAAGAAATTACAGCAGTATAAACGAACTCCAAAAGCTGCATGAAGAGAGTCTGCAAAAAGCCAACAAAATCAAAGAGAAAGTAAGACCAGCAGAAACGTGTAATATTTTCGCCATATATCCCATTTGAATGCCAATTTATGGGTAGCAACTACAAAACGCAGCATGCTTTGGTTCTTCCAGGTGGCTGAAGCGATAGCTCCCATGACGAAGGAATTTTAACTGCGAATCAGAAATCCCTTTAAAGAACATTCATAAAGTCCGCACACTAGAGTTTTGGTGCCACAGTACACGATTGAGTGTTTAGATTCACTTGGTGAACAGTTCAGGAGTGTCTTTTTCACTCCAAATGATGACAAACGTGCTACTGCCAATGTTGAAGGTTCCCGACCCTGTCTTATGGTTACCTCAAGTTTCCTTGATAAGTTAAACAAAAATCAAAATCACAAGCTAGTTAATTATCAGAATACAAGGAGAAGCAGCATTTGATCTGAACACCATAAGCATGCAAAAGGAATAGAAATGAGAACTAAAATTTGGCAAACACCGGAGAATATGCATCTTGTTACTACTGAAGACTACAATTACAAATGCAATCCTCCACAGTACTGTATTACAGAGGTGATCATTCACACAGGATATATCTTTCATACTGCATTGAGAACAGTAGCTTTAATAAGCGTAACTGTGAAAGAGAGGATAAATAAAGCTTCTACTTGCAGACAGTAACTACCAGAAACTACAACAATACTACAAACCTAAAAAGAATTTCCACAGAAGAGAATGAACCATTTTCACAGTTGCAGATTAGATGGGCGCAGCACATGTTGTTCGAAAATGGCCTGTCTGATTGCAACGGCTACAATGCACAACTCGCTTCACACGGCCTCGGTCTTCTGATCGAACTCGCTTCTTTCTTGGTCGACCGGGTGGGCGAAGTGATTTGGGTGGGTTAATGACAACCTCAACAGCATCGTTACCATTTGGATCTCCCTCGGACAACTCCTTCCACAAACTTTTATCTGGAATTGGATGAATAGTTTGTGAATATGTTTTTCGATACATTGCTACGGTAAAACAACTCTCAGTAAAACGATGCACATTCTGCCTGCAAGAGAGGAGTGCTGCCACTGCATGTGCACAGGGCAAACCATACAGCTGCCAACCCTGACAAAGGCAACGTCTGTTCCGAATGTCCACAATATTTGTTCCTTCATGAGAGATAACTTCGAATTCAGCTTCATTAGCACGAAGAACTTGATAGGTATGTGCACGCTCAAGAGCTTCTGCAACACGTCTCTCAGCAGAAGGCACTAGTATTGATGTCCACTGCATGCTGGTCTCTCGGCGTTCATTGAACCAAGTCATTAGCTGCCTCCTAATGCACTCCATCATTTGAATTATCGGAAGCCCTGAGGCTTCCAAAATCCAGCTGTTCAAAGCTTCAATAATATTAGCTGTCAAATGCCCAAATCGTGTCCCTTCAAAATAAGCTGTTGCCCATAACCTTGGTGGAATTCTCCGTATCCAATACGCCGCATCTTGTGATATCTCCTCAATCTCTAGAATTTTGGCCTCAAATTCGATGACAGTCAGAGCATGAGCAGCATCCCAGAGAAGGTTAACAAGCATTGTATTATTGAACTCTTTACGAAAACTTTCACTCAAGTGACGCATGCAAAATCCATGAAAAGCAGTGGGAAAATTTGTTTCAACTCCATCAACAATGCCCTTCTGTCGGTCGGACAAGATAGTAAGTCTTGGCATGTTTTCCGTATTAATCTCCAAAAGGTTATGAAGTTCAGACAGAAACCACATCCAGTTTTCATCATTTTCCTCATCAACGACACCAAATGCCAAAGGAAAGAGAGCACCATCCCCGTCAAAGCCAGTAGCAAGAAGCAAAGTTCCAAGATACTTACTTTTCAGAAATGTTCTATCGAGCCCAAGGAGAGGCCGACAAGCATTTAGAAAACCATATATTGATGCCTGAAATGAGATAAAGAGCCGCCGAAAGCAATTATCTACTGGATTTCCATATACAGATGCAATACTTCCAGGGTTTGTCCGTTTAACCTGATCACAGTACTGCGGAAGCATGCGATACCCTTCTTCAAAGGATCCACGCATGGCAGCCATAATCCGCTCCTTGCCTCTCCAAGCCTGCTTGTATGACAAAGTTATACCATGCACCCGATGAATTTCTTCCAATATTTCCTTTGGCTTGTAATTTGGGTTTTCCTTGAGTCTTTGCTCCACCGAGTTTGCTACCCATTGAACTGAGGCTTGCTGATGGCCAAGGTGAGCAATTCCTCCACATGAATGAGTCTCATGAATGGTCCTGATGGTGAAAGTTGGCACCCCAGGCAACTTTGCTGCATGTATACGCCAAGGACATCCCTCACTGGCACATTTAGCAGTGAAACGAGTTTTGTCAGATTTAATAGTCTGCATTTCAAAGTGAAGTGCAATGGCTGTATCCCGCAATGCCCTGCGACAGCTGATGACATCTGGAAATTCTTGCCCAACTGATAGCTCATAGTTAGGGGCTATAGCAAGGGTACGAGCTTGAATCACTGGAGAATGGACCACAAGCTGGGACTGGTCAATCGACAAATCCTGATCAGGTTCCATGCCCATTTCATGGCTTTGGTCCACAGCTAGTTCCAGTTCTTGGTTTTCAGAAACAACCAATTCATTATTCTCTGATAAAGCTAACTCGTGGTTCTGTGAATGAAGGGGCAACTCAAGTTCACCCTCGGCAGGTTTGCGATCCATGCCTAAATCATTGTCATGCGTGTAGCTATCACCGTCATGGTCATCACTTTGTCCCAAATCCAGTTCATGGTCATGGGGATGTCCCAAACCTAGCTCATGGTCATGGGTCTGTCCCAAGCCCAAATGATGTTCATGTGCTTGACCCAATTCCAGCTCGTGATTCTGGCCAAGACCCAAATTGTGATTATGCCCCAAGACAAGTTGTTGGTTTTGCCTAAGCCCTAAATTGTGGCTTTGCCCAAGTATCAAGTCATGATTTGCCATTGCATAAACTGATCCTGATATGTCAAAAAACTAAATAGCGCAGCCTCCAGATTAAACAAATATGCAAACTGATGTCAAGGATACAGATACATCTGCAGTAATACCACATTCCTGCTGAGTAAAACAGAACAGTAAATTTAAGAATTCATTACACAGCTTCTCATCTGTAAAGAATGCTTAAAGGCAAAAATCGCTTGGAAAAATATACTCAGACAGAAAAGACCATTACTTTTTGAAACTACAAGCACCGAATTACCAGTGCTAAAGTCTGTAATATTTTGGCATTAAAGAAGACCGGGAAGTTAAAGGAAAAATAATAACGGAACATTTTCCTGCCATCATATACTACCAAAAAGGAAAGCTGAAAGGCAATCAATCATGCACGAACACATATCAAGTGAACAAATACATTTGTCACTCTTTTACTTTTCAAAATCAGCACGCTTACCAGAATGAGCAAAACCACACTCTTTCAAACAGGAAGCAGAAACATCAATGTAAAGAATCCACAATCTAGCAACACCAAATAAGGATAACAAACATCAAGACAAAGCCATTGATCAACAGAAAGTCATTTTATCAGCAGCTTACATCAAATAACTTAAGATAGACTTTCTAAATGTCAAAATAAAAGATACCAAATTCAAGTTTAAGCTTCCCTCATTTCTATCTTAGTCTATGAAAGCTAGTGCAAAGGAACCAGGACAGCGAATAACCAAATACACAGACAAAACCTTACCTTACGACTACCAATTACGTACGAATTACATTCCATTAAGCGTTCAACAATAAAGTTATTGGCAAACCAACTACAGCATGTAAGTTAGTAACACTCATCCCAAGACCCCAACTTCAACATTATTGCACCCAAACCCACCTTCAAATAGCCAGAACAAACAACATAAAAAAAAAAAAGACGATTAAACAGAACCACAATTGAAAATGTTGCAAAAATTACCACGATATCAAACTGTCTCAAAGAATCAACCAAAACCCTAGCTTTAAACCCATACTCTCAGAAAAGGAACAATCTTGAACAACAAAAACTAGAGAACATGAACTGGGTATCCTCAAAAGTAGGAGTACAGAGACGGGTACAGCACGGCGCAGTACAGATCGAACCGCAGGTACAGAATTGAATTGGGAATTTTTGAATTATGTGAGTCGTTTTATGGAAAACAACGACAATTTGAAATGTGGCGCGTAAATTAGACAGGAGGAGAAGATCGGAAAAGAAAAAATTGAAAAAAGAGAAGGGCAGCGAAGAGGAAAGGGTTTGATTGGGAATATAAGGAAGGGCAGAAGAGGCAGTTTAGGGTTCCGAAGGGAAATTCAGATTTTGATAATTGGACAGATCGCAGGGGTATTTCTGTCTTTCTAATTTCTCCATCGTGTTATTTTCTTTAGGGTTTTTTTTTAATTATTGATTTCTAGCATTTTATTAGATATTTTCCATATAACATTAATTTAACATTTATTATAACTTATTTTAATATGAAATAAAAATATTATATAATACATTTATAATTATATAATATTTTTTAGGAGTATTATATGAGAAAATTTATCATTTTGAAATATAATAAATATATTTTCTAATATATGTTAATTTAATTATAAATTAATAAATATGATAATTCTAATTATTTATATTTTAAATAATATATAAAATGACAGAGATGATTGATAAGCTATAATCATGGAATTTGATTAAAAGGTTGAACATTTATTTAATAGATAATGATTTATTACTGAGCAATAATTATAAATTTCAATTATTTAAATATTAAATACCTTAATTATAAGATTTTATTATTATTAAATATTTTTATGAGTATATTAATAAAAAGTTCAGCTAAAAAATAATTTTAATATTCGAGACTAAAAAGAATGAAAATGATAGTCATATAAAATAT
Organism: Dalechampia spathulata; assembly: GCA_948192965.1. Lineage (NCBI taxonomy): Eukaryota > Viridiplantae > Streptophyta > Magnoliopsida > Malpighiales > Euphorbiaceae > Dalechampia > Dalechampia spathulata. The sequence goes on from CANYBF010302128.1 coordinate 34,052, forward strand.
AATATGGATAATTTTAATTATGTTTCTATTTTTCATACAATTTTAACAATATCATCGAATACTCCAATCGAATTTTTAGAATTTTTGAAATATAATGATATTCTTAAATTTTTTTCTATTTATTTTATAATACTTATTCCGATAATATAATTACTTTTAATGCTCTTAATTTACTGTAAATAATCTCAAAATTATCAATGGAATTTATGTTATTTAATAAAATATTTATCTAGAAAATCCAATTTTTTTATAAAAAGAAATATAAACAAATGATTAGATTAAAAGAGAAATAAATAGATAAAAAAGGAAAAATGAATTATTAATTAATATATTTATATGAATGTTATAGTTAGGTAATGAAAGTGGCAGTTACATTTTTCTAAAAATAAGAGAGATTGACAGTTAATTATAGCGGAAATATTCGTTGTTTCTGTTGATTTTGTTTGTCTGATAGAAAATCCACAAGAATGACGAATTTCTATTATTAATCGCCCTTTTTCTTTGCAAAGTTGCAAACTTTCGGTCTGAGGAAGCCGGGTTTTTGGAATTGTCGGCGTGGATTCCCGCCGACAATTCAATGACCTGAGAAGAACAACTATCCTGAGTTTTTGAGCGAATTTGGTGACTATCATTCTTTTGGTTTGAACTTTTACATAGGATTTTGATTCTTGTGTTGAATGACAAACGGGGTCAATCTGTTTGATCCTTCTCTGCCTCCGAAACTCTCTGGTTTTCTCATAATAACAGGTCAGTTTTGCTGTTCCTGTTCTGTGTTTTTCTTTATTTTCTTGTTGGTTTTGACATTTTTGTCTTTTTTGATTTCTGATTGCAAGTTTATGATTCTGGGTGTATGTTTATATCTTCATCAATTCTTAAAGTAGATCTTCCATTTAACTCGGTTTCTGTTTTCTGGAAACTTTTCATAACTAGATTTGGTTGATCGTGCAAGTTTTATCATTATTGTTATTATTTTAATGTTATGCAGCTCAACTCTTGCATGATTGTTCCTTGTAGATTTCCAGTCTCAGGGAATTCTGTTACAGGCATTTCTTTTCATCTTGTAAGAATGTGTTATTTGGCTTACTTTCAGGATACAACGTTTCTTCCGGCTTCCGGCTGTTCTATTTCAGTCGACGAATTTCTCATTTCTGGAATCGCTTAATCTTGCCGGGGAATGGGTTCCAGCAGGATGGTTAAACCACAGATGAAATGCCGCGGGATCAGGAATGATTTAGCGTCTGCTGTTCCCGAATGGATTCTGATTTGTTTGCTCTTTATTGAAGCCATGCTTTCTTACCTGATCAAAGAATTCGTTAGCTACTATGAACTGCAAAGACCATGTTTTCTATGCTCGCGAATTGATCATGTTTTTGACGGTAAGAATTTGAAATATTATTACGATTTGATCTGTGGAAAGCATAAGATGGAAATCTCGTCGTTGGTTCTCGGTCATGCTCACGACAATCTTATCGACATTCATGGAATGTGTGAAGGCTGCCTCTTCTCGTTTGGCACAATCAGCAAATCTAATGCTGAAACATACAGACTATTGACGCGCAAGTTGGAAGAAGGTTCTGGCATTGGTTTAAATGAAGATTGTTTGCTTGGAGATGATACTTCAAGTATCCAACGGCTTTTTTGTTGCAATGAGCTGTGGATTCCAAGAGGAAATGGCAAAAATCTGATGCAGACCAATACAGTTGATGAATTTGCTCCGCCATCAGAAAAAATCCCAGTTGAAGCATCAGTAGAGACAGATATCTTCTATGATATTCCTCCATTTGACGCCGAAGAGACTCTTGAAGGAGCGTTAAAAGAAACATCAGCTGCCAGAGAAACTCCAGGAGAAGCATCGGAATTGGGCAAGACAGGGGCCGTATCAGCTACAGTGAAGGAAACAGCCTCAGAGACAAACCCCGTTTCAGGTAATAAGGGTCAGCAGACGGCCAACATTTTGGAGCTTGGTGATGCTAACAAGCTGAGTGCCGGCAATAAAGAGAGGCAGTTTTCTGGAGTGCTTGTAGAACAAAGGAGCGGGAAGGATTCTTCCAAGCTAAATGACGATTTGGAGATATCATCTCAATTATCAGCAGCTCCAGAGCTGACCATCGATGATACTAACCATAAAGTACCAGAGTGTCCAAGATTGTCAGTTAATAGCGAAGACTTGAAGAATTCTGATGCTTCTAGTTTGATAGAGTCGCAGTTACTTCAGAAAACAATCTCGCTTGAAAGAAATGAATCTGGTCCATCTCTGGAGGGAAGTATCGTCAGTGAGATTGAAGGTGAAAGTCCAGCTGATTGTTTGAAGAAGCAGATTGAGCACGACAGAGATTTACTGAATGCTTTATACAAGGAATTGGAAGAAGAAAGAAATGCATCTGAAATTTCTGCTAATCAAGCAATGGCCATGATTAATAGGCTGCAGGAAGAGAAGGCAGCACTTCAAATGGAAGCCTTCCAGTACCAAAGAATGATGGAAGAGCAAGCCGAGTACGATTCAGAAGCCTTGGAAAAAACAAACGATCTTCTCTCAGAGAGAGAGAAAGAGATCCAAGATCTAGAAGCAGAACTTGAATTTTACAGGAACTACCAAAGTGAATCACCGTGGCAGGATAACATGGAACAGTTTTCTGCTACAAAACCAGAAGATAACGAAGACGAGGACTGGGAAGAAACATCTAGCAGCACCACTAACGAAGACGAGGACTCAGAAGCAGCATCTAGCAGCACCACTAGACTTGAGAAATCATATTTGACTAGCAAAGAGTGTGATGAAACATTCCACAATGGACAGAGCTTTCGTCTACCTTGTGTGGGAATGAAGTTTCTGTTCTGAATGAGAGATTAAAAGCCATGGAAGCAGACAAGAATTTCCTCAAGCGCAGTAACATCTGCCAAGGCTTCATATAAAGCCTTAAGAAATGTAAACAAGTCAAATATTCATGACTTTTCTTGATTTAAATTGGTTAAACAATATCAATATCATCAGCTACTGATATTTTTCGGAGTGATTAGAGATTTGTCTGGTAGCTGATTTTGATGTATACAGGCAAGCGACTCTGACGACGGTAAAGATCAAAATTTTCCTTCGCATGACAACTGACAAGCGGCTTTAATTGACTGTTACTCAATTTTCACCTTAAAGAAGTTTGCTTTTTAAACGAAAATTGAAGTTACGAACACGGCGAAGGAGACTGATCCAGGAAACGGAAACAGCAGCATATTGAATAGTAACAAGGGCTGATGGGCCGAGTTAATGAGTGGAACGAAGAACTGGCGAAAGTCACCTCTAGACTTTGTCAACCAAATCGATATTGGAAAAACCAAAATGTGGAGAGATTTGGTAAGGCCCCGTGTCATTGATTTAGACCTTCGGTATTCCAACTTCAATTCCGCGGCTTGTCAAGTCAACCAAATACATATCATTATCAAAGTCTCCCTACTCGTTGATTGTCTGCAATATATAATCCATGCTCATGGTTGCCGATGATAACAATCAACACGAACCGAATTTCCAAAAACTCACATCATTCTTCTTCCTTCTTGCGATAACCTTGGTACTGTATTAGTTGTCTGAAATGGGTTTTTCCAAAAATGGTGGATTGTCGATGCTGTTTCTACTCTTGGTGGTCGTGTTTTCGGTGTCTTGGGTGGGAGAAACATCGGCGGCGAGAGTATTAGGAGGAGAGAACTACTGGGAGGGGAAAAATCTTAAGATAGAATCACTAGCAAGGGGTCAGGTGCCATCTGGTGCTTCTCCATGCACGTATATTCCTAAGGGAAGCGGAAGATGCACCTTGAATGAAATGAATGTTGCTGGTAATCTCCACAGCGGTTCTCCTGGTGTAATGTCTGAGATCGTTTCCATGTCCAAGGCAATGCCAAAACAAGATTCAAGTTCTTGATTGGGTTTGGTTGACCATGTAAAAGAGTGCAATTCAAGCAGTTGGGTTCTTCTTTTTTTGCTTTTTCTTGTTTCAGAGAGCAACCCACAAGTGCGGTTTCTGAAGTAAATGAAAACTCATATTTAATTCATTTTTATGTCAATCAAGGGATGAACTTGATTCAATGTAATTCATGTTTCGTCCACATTTATTTCACCCATTATTACAATAAATTCATCAACTTATTGTTTGTGTTGAATTTTCAATCATAATATATTAATTACATTACTTTCTCTTATATACTTATGCATATAGATATAAGAAGTAGGGAACTTTCCATGTTACAGGAAAACAAGGTATAAAGGTTAGAAATTGGACTAAGCACGTGATTGTCGGCGGGGAATAACCGGTGAATTAACTAAAGTATACGGCAAGGCAGATGGGTAACATGAGATGGAGCCAAAGTACATGGTAAAACGGCAGTCAAGTTAGAGTTTTGAGCAATGGCTTCCGTGCGAGTCAACTCGGACGTAAAGGGACCTCAGCTGATGGAATTCAAACTCAAAATGATTATAACAATTAGAACAATTGGGTTTGGCGTTGGCCCATCTGCCCCTCTTGATCTTCGGAGAGATTTTCTTTTTCCTCCTAAAATAATAATTTTTTTTTACATTTTTATCGTATTAATTAAATGTATATTCCATTTTAATATTATATTCAATCCTTATTGAATATTTTTATTTTCTTGGAATTTTTTTTAAAAAAATGAAATTTAGTCATTAGGCCATGTGCTTAATAAAGAAAATTAATTAAATTTAACTTGAAATTTAAATTATGATTTTTTTTAGAAAAATAAATAGACAAGTTATAGAAGAAATTTAAATGTGAAAAGATATAATTAATTTATTAAAGGTAAATGTTGTTGTAATTAAATAGAAAAAAGAAAAGTTTTACATGCTATAAAAGTAATTAGTTTAAAATTGTGATGCTAATTTTAAAAATATTAAATGCGCAGGATGGAATTTTGGTCCAACGGTGGTAATTTTTTTATTGAATTCAAATTGCAAACAAGTCCCTTGACTAGTTGGATAAGATAAAAATCAAACGGCAATTGTGCAGCCACGTAATACTCCAAGAACCTCATCAAATTGAGAATCAAGAAAAGATAGATAATTAAGAAAATAGAGAGTTGGACTACAATATACTAATTTCATGTTTCAATATAATATCTGGAAGCAAACATTATAATTTTTTTAATACTTTCTAATTTTATGGAATCAAATCATATTTCTGTAATTTCATAATATTTTATTATATAACATGTTTTCATGGGTAAATAAATTCCTTTCACTAGACTTATATTAGAGAACTATTTCTTATCCGTACTTTTTTAGTTACTGATAACTACCCTCCACCTTGATCGGCTTCGGATGTCACATCATTTTCTCCCTCGAGTTATATATATATATATATGCAATGGGAAGCTTGGAAGATACTTGTTAGCCCTCAATGTTAAAAGTCCACGTGGTGGGTGGAAAGGCATAAGAATTACGAAAGAGCTACAAATTTTGCAAGGCAAAATTGCAAAATGGGAAATAATGGTCAGAAACAAAACATGGAAATGGCAAGAAAAAGGAGCAAAGTCAAGTATTGACATAGCATTCATTGTTCCAAAAAGGAAAACAAAGCAAAGCAAGGAATAAGACATGTGGGTTGTGTCATAATAATAATAATAATTCATACAAAACCCAAACCAAAACAAACACAGCACTTATCCCTTTGTTCAAACGTATCATCAATCAATTACCTGTCCTTAGCTGTCCAAATTCTCGACCCCAAAACCTAGGCAATAATAATAATAATAATATCGCAAGTTACATATTACTATTGCAATTACTGTTCTTGCTTGTCTGGCACTCTTTTCAACAAGGCTTCGATCCCTATCAAAGTGGAATAACAATACAAACAAACCCTTCTCTTCTTCCTTTCTTTAATCACATAGAATGCTGGTTCTTGACAGATGCTTGGAGGGCAAAGAAACAAAAAAACCAAAAAGAGATAGAAAATGGGCCAGAAGGGTATTTATTCCTTCTCGCATTCCAAGCATGGAATTTATTGTACGTTGGTCATTGGGTTACTTGAAAACTCTTTTATTTATTTATTTATTTATTTATTTTTCTGTGTCAAATTTATTCTCTCTTTTTCATATGCAGAGAATTTATTAATGCTTCAACTACTACTGCTGCTGTCTTTGTGCTTCTCTTTAATTTATTTCGTGACGTTGCTCACTTCCACTGTGATTCTGCAGAGACATGGAATAATAATATATCGCTTCTGTTCATATAGACGTTCATGCGTTCATTCTTTACGTCCATGATGAATATAATATATATCAGATATCCACTCTCTATCAGAATTACACAGTAACAATCATTACATGCATCTATCTGTAACGATGAACACCAAATCTCTCTATGTTTCCTGCCAAATATAACATAATAATAATATAGCTTTTCTCTAAGAATTCTCTTAAACCTTGCCAGGAGAAAGCAAGCAAGCCTTGCCGTAGCTCCTCCCTTTTTTCTTTTCTTTTTTTTCTTCTGTCTTGGGTCTACTAAAAACAGAAAATCTATAGCATTAAATACTGAAAATCCATTTCATCAGGCGAAAAAAGACAACATTCATAAATAATAAATAATAACATATCTGAAATTCTCAAAAATTATTATATAATTTAGATTCATTATATATATGAATTAATGTAAAACTCATATATCCAGTAAATTTAAATTACACAAAAGAAATTCCATTGGAATTTGATGAAAAACTTATTAATTTTATACATTTAATCACTTCGAATCATACTCTACTCCTTGTTTTCGTGCCCCTGATTTAATACGATAATATTATATATATATATATATATATATATATTGTTATTGATCGATGGGGGTAATACCATCGGTAAAGGAAAAGCCTGAGAGGCTGGTAACTTGCTGGGAAGCTAGGCCCTCTCATGTCAGTTTGGGGGGGTTTATCATCATTAAGCCATGGTTTTACATGTTAGTGATTTTTGGAAATCAATGATTATCATGTGAGAAACATGTAGTTAGAGGACAATTTGTACTCCATAGACCCATTACATCACTTTGCCCCTTCACAATACCCAACTGAACACCCAAACCATTCAATAATGAAATGGGTAAGGATAGAGATGTACAAAGTATATAGTTAATGAAATAAATTTATTTATATCTTCGTATGTTAATTAAATTTATCAATATAATTTAATAAAAAAATAACGATTTTTTGAAAATATGAATGGAGTGTAAGTAATTATTTTTCTAAAAAGAGAGAGGTATGGGGGTGAAGGATGGTAATGAAAAGAAGGTGCGGGAAAGAAAAGACAGGAAGTGGAAATAGAGCTGAGATGGATATGAATGAGAAACCCTAACCACCCATCATGTTTGGGTAGCTGGGAGCATCACCAACCTAATCATCACCCTTATTTCCTCTCTTCTTTGATCCCCTCCTTCCCTTGAAAGGCATATCTATACACCCACAGCATCTTGGTTTCTCCAACTTTTTAGTACATATAAATAATGTATACATTCTTTTAAAAAGCATGTAACATATCTTGGTGGGTGTCTAAATGAGAATGATTACACAAGGACGGTGATTAAAAATGCTTACCGATGGTAATAAGATTTAAACCCAGATGGGTTAAAAAGGTGGAGGAAATTTGGACAAGATTCTGTACCATTCTCAGTACTAGTAGTTAGGTAAGAGGTTTTAATCAAGGAGTTAAATCCGTAGAGCTGTAGTTTTGTTGGGTCTTATAATGGTTAAGTTGATTTATATATGTGGAGATGTGGATGGAGATAAACAGTGTAAGATTCCTAAAGAGTGGCAGAAGGCAGGCAGGCTAGTATGAGTAAAACTGGGGTCAGTTTGACCTTTGTTGTGTTTTGTTGTTCGGGTCCAGACATGACATGGCCAGTAAGAAATGGACTGGACTACACTAAGCTGAAAAAATGGCATGTGAACCCTCCTCCTGTCCCATTTTCCGATATATGCTTTCAACTTCTAATCATTCACATTTTGGCTACTTCTTCTGCAATTTTTCTCTCTTCTTCCTCCTCCTCCTTTCTTCCTTTCACGGTTAGGGTTTTAACAGCTATTCGGACATGTCAATCATATCAAAACAAAACCCTCATCATAATGCTTAATCACCGAAACAATGGGATTTTAGATTTGTTTTCTAAAATGGGTGTGTGGGTATATGTGTGTGTGTGTGTATATATATCTGTGGCAGCGACGTGGCGTTCAATTAACAGCTTTTTCATTGTTTTATGTGATCATCTCTCGTCTTTCACTTCCCTTCCAATGAAAACTCTGCCACTGCCATATATCAGGGGCATTGCTGGCCAAAGAATTTTCAGCAAGGTTACAGCAACAGTGTCACAGAGGCCATAACAAGGATCGACATGCTTCTAGAATTTATAAAAATTAATCTAGCAATGGGATCGTTGTTTTCATCTGGGAACATGCATAATGAAGTATTTTAACCGTTTGGAAGACTGCTATGGTAATGTAACGAACAGTGAAAGCAAACAACAAAAATTAACGTAATGATGTTTGTTAGAAAATGGCTTTGTGTAATGATTGTGGGTTAGAACCACCCAACGCATGGGTGACATGACATTGTCTGAATTCTCCTCCTAATACCCTCTTCTATATCACGTGACTGCCTCTAAATGACAACCTTAGATCGCTTCATTGTGTCTGGTTCAATGGCAGTTTGATTAATAACCTTTGCTTTTTGACATTTTTTACCCACATTACATCATCTATACTGTGTTGATACCCATTCCCATTTTAAAAAGTCATATCATTTTTTTTATGGTATGATTTGAATTACATAAACATCGATGATATTTAACTGTAATTCGAACCGGGTCTGAAGGGGAGTGAGAGTGGGGGAGTAATGGGCAAATAGCAAGAGGAATCTGATTGCGAGTTGCAACGTCACATAAATGAAAAGCTGTACATATATGTGTGTGTATGTATATTAATGGAAGATTGAGTACAAATAATAAACAATAATTTTATAAAATTCACCGTATGAAATAATAAAAACAAGAAAGAAAAAAAAATGGTGAAAAGTTGAGACCAAAGCGGTCCAGCATGAGCCACGGACACAGAGAGAGTGATGTTAAATGTGAAGCCATCCCCACCACAACCCAACCCCAACCCCAACCCCAAACCCAACCTCATTCTCTTTCTTACTTAACCAGTGTCTGTCTTGTCGTCTCCTCTCTCTTCATCACGTGATGCTTCTCCAATATCTCTAATTTCTTGTTTTGTTTTTTACTCTTTGATGAATCATAATATCTAGGAGAGGAGAGAGCTACGCTGCTGTCTTCCTACTGTCTTATGTCTGCTTGAGAGAACAAGGAAACCAAACCCAATTACTCACAAAAGCTAACCCATCTATCTATCCATCTATCTATCTATTGAGAAATCCCTTTTATTTTTATTTTTAGTTGTTCAAAGTGTGAGTTGGGTTTGGTATAAGTAAGAAAATGCAACAGCACCTGATGCAGATGCAGCCCATGATGGCAGCCTATTATCCCAACAACGTCACCACTGATCATATTCAACAGGTTCTTGCTTTCTTGCTTCCTTTGCTTCTCTTCTTTCTTTAATCTTCCTTTTCCTTTCAATCTCTTTTCCTCTTCACTGCTTTTTCATTTTTAACAATAATCCGTAACTTTCACTTGGTTTCTTTTTCATTCAGCTTTGTTTCTTTTTGCACCTTTTGAAAGCTGCCATTGTTGTTTTCCTGAGTATTCGTTACTTGCTTTGTTCGTTTGGTTTTTCATGATTTTTTTTCCTCCCATCATTCTGTTATTTAGATTTTGGTCAGTTCTGGTAAGTGGGTTCTTCTTCTTTGTACGCTTTCTTCTGATCACCAATAAATAACCTTGCTACCTAGATGCTGCGCCTTTCTGACAATATCTCGTCTCCAGTTTCCCCCCACCTTTTTTTTTTGTGGGTTCACATTATATTATATTCCTGATTCTTGTTAACTTCTTCTGTATATATTCTTGAAAGCTTTCTGTTATAGCTGATATATTTGCAGCTTCTTCCATAACTTGTTTCCTTTCTGTTCTTTCTTTATCATTGGGTTCATCTTTTGCTACTTCTTTGTATGACTTTGTTCTCCATAGCAATACTTTTCTCATGTCTGTTCCTTTGGTACTGAGTCCATATCTGTTACTTTCTTTTGTACTGCCTTCTCAATAATTTTTCAGCAGCAAGACTTGTCTTTTGGTGATCCATGTACAGTGTTGTCGCAAGCAGACTTGAGCTGCCTGCCAATGATATCTGCCATTTTCTTATTGGCCATTGCAATGCTCTTAGTGGTTTATATCATTTTTTTTGTTTTATCTTAGATATTATACCGATTAATCTGGATTTTTTTATTGTTAGTCTTTTAGTCACTTGTTTTTCCTCTTTTTCCTCTCTAAGCTTCCACTGGATAGCCTTAATGATTTGGTTCGTGGGCCAATAGATGCCTTGTTTTTTCTTGGAATTAATTAAATAATGGAGGATGTAATAATTGATCTATGCTGTTTTAAATGTAGTATCTGATATAAACAACTTCTATTGGTATACAATGCATGCAAACTCATTTGAGAATGAATATTTACCTGTAAATCAACTGATCTTGATAAATCAAACCAGATTTTGCCTCATGTTCCAATAGTTTGATGAACAGACTTTGGTAAATATTATTTCATGTGTCTTGGTTTTCATAACTAGTTCAGAACGAGACTCGGTTTTATCCAACGTTGCTTTCTGATAATGATCACATACTCGATGGTTTTTGTTGCATGATTCTGGAAAGGCAAAGTTTCCTTGTTTGAAGCAAACATATAATCAAAGGCCCATGTAAAAATCATAACAAAATAAAAGGGAAACATTCATGATCAGGCAAGCTGGTTTGGTGACTGCAGCTGTAAGTGAAGACAGGAAGTTTCACAGAAAAGGATCTTGCCCAAGGTGGCTATGTTGAACTTTCTGTATTGCTTTTTCAAGCTGGAAAACCCCTTCAAAACGTGAGAGTTGTGGCGGGTTTCATCGAACTTTCTTGTAAAAATATGGAGGTGAAGAATGGGAAGCTTTTGTCATAGGTGGTACTGATGAGAACAATTTAATGAAAAATATAAGGAAGTCAGATTCTAGCCTACCCTTTTCAGAGTCCATGCATGGTAGCGTCTCTTCATATATTTTGATGGTCCTTTTATATATCCTTCTCGTTTGATGTCTGGTCACTTGTCTTTACATGGATCAAGTTCACTTTAGGACTTGGGTGGTCCTGAAATATTGGTCTGCAGTACCACTTTCTGAAGAGATTCTTTCTCTCTAAACGTTTCTGCAAAGTTTTTCATGACGTCCCTGTCATAAATTTAATTCACTAACATGGGATTTATCTATATTGAAATAGTATCCCAAGGCAATCTTATTTCATTAATGAATGCTGCAGGCTTTAGTTGATACCTTAATGAGCTTCTTTGAGTACAATGTCTAGTATGAACCATTTGTCGGCATGTAACTTTTTGAACATGGACTTCAATTCATTGGGTCAGAAGACAAAACACATTGCCTGTTGCTCATTTCTTCAATGCTTACGTTTTTTGTATGAAAGATAGCAATGATGATTATGTTAAATTGCATAGGACAACGGGGTTAAACGTATTTCTGACAGTTTTCTGTAGGGTAGGAGTGAACATTATTATTTTCTAATGAGTTTCTGCCGTTTGCTGATTGTTTAATTCTGTCTGCCTTGCTTCTTTTGCCATTTGTGCATACTTTGTGCTTGCAGTATCTGGATGAAAACAAATCATTGATCTTGAAGATAGTCGAGAGCCAGAATTCAGGGAAAATCAGCGAGTGTGCAGAGTAAGAACCATCCTGCTTTCTTCTTATGTTCACATTTGAGTTTTTTTATTCCCTGTTAACTGATTTTCAACTGCCGAAACTGTACTTGTTAGGCTTTGGTTATGCAGCAAGTTAGCTTTTGCTTGTTTTGGTTGTAAAAAAGTCGTAACTAATTGAAGGGTGAATGAATAATACATGACAACTAGCAGAACAGAAATAAATCACTTCTTCATCTGAAGCATTCCAGTTAATTTAGTGTTGTTAGTGTGTGATGAATTAAGCGATTCTCTTTGTTTGTTTCAGGAACCAGGCTAGACTGCAGAGAAACCTCATGTACCTGGCTGCCATTGCTGATTCTCAACCCCAACCTCCTACCATGCATTCCCAGGTATGAATGCCGTTTTGGAACATAAAGTATGTGAATACTTGCACGAATTTTGCATTCTGGGAATAATTTTATACATTCCGTACATAAAGCTCGGCCCAGTAATTCGTCCGTTGCTTCCGAGTTATTTTCTGATTGTATACTGGTAAATTCCTTGCAGTTCCCTTCTACTGGCATGATGCAGCCAGGAGGGCACTACATGCAGCACCAGCAAGCTCAACCGATGACACCACAATCCCTTATGGCGGCAAGATCCTCCATGCTCTACTCTCAACAACAGTATGCAGCCCTGCAACAACAACAGGCCTTGCACAGCCAACTTGGTATGAGCTCTGGCGGAAGTTCAGGCCTTCACATGCTGCAAAGTGAGGCAAGCACAGCCGGAGGCAGCGGATCACTTGGAGCAGGGGGGTTTCCTGATTTTGGCCGTGACGCCACCGGCAGAGGAATCCCCAGCGGAAGCAAGCAAGATATCGGGAGTGCAGGATCTGGTGAAGGACGAGGAGGCAGTTCTGGAGGCCAGGGAAGTGAAGGAGGTGAAACCCTTTACTTAAAATCAGCTGATGATGGGAACTAAGAGGTGCATGAGACATGATGGTCTGATAACAACCCAACCTAGGAGAGAGTTTTAGTCAGGAAGTCGATTTAGAATAAGAAAAACCGGAAAAGGACTCGCTGCTCAGAAAATTTTCTTGTATGGTGGCGGAAGAAAGAAATGGCGAGGACCTGATTCCCAAACCTTGTGGCCTGGTTGTTTTTAAGTGGTTAGACTATGAATGCTATGCTAGTATATCATGTAAATTTGTAGGTTTATTTTCTGGCTGCTTTATTTGTGATCATCTTTAATGGTTGCCGATCTAGTTTCTGCCATACTATGAATCAGCTCTGATCAGCTTTTGGGTGTCTCGATGCATCTTTTCAGCTAGGCATGCATTTACTGGCTATGAAAATCTGGAAAGAGATTGATTACAGTACATAAGATTAAGAAAAGGGAAAAGAACTGCGGGACATTTCAGTCTCTTAGCTTATATTTATTATGATTACTAGCATATACAGGTTCTCCAGTATCATCGAATTGGAGAAGTGTGCAGACACATGGACTTGCTACAGGTTCTAAATCACCTATCCACTCTGTCGTGCATTAACATATTACAGGCTCATCCCGCTGCCATGCGACTAGGCTTCATATACGTATTATCCCTGTATAATCTCAGCCTTCCAGGCAGATGATTAAGATTCGAATTCTCTCCGAGTCCCTCGAAAGATTAAGAAAAAGGGTATGAATGATTAACTACAATTCCAATCACTCCAAAACATGGAGAGTGTTCAACTGAAAGAAGCTCATCTCTGAAACATTTCTCCAAAAGAAACTATCATCCATCTCAAAAGATGCAGAAGAAGTAGGAGAAGAAGATGTATAGCTCGAAAAAACATCATCCACACTATCACCATCTGCCTTCAGATCAGCTTGATTTTCACTGCCAGGACCTTGGATACTTTCCTCTAAAACATTACTGTTTGCATAACAAAGATCATCCAAGACTTTTGAGTCTTTACCTGTCAATTCCTGAACGATTGTTCTAAACTCAGAAGCATTGGTAGCTCTAAACATTGTTGGGCTAGAAATATATGTAATCTTGACAGGTTTTTTCTTGCCCTTGGCTGGTTTTTTTCTACCCGTAAGAAGACGGTGCTGCTGAATAAGATTGTCCATTCTGGATCAAAACTAGGCGTAAGCGATCGAATCTAGAGAAAGAGGAGAAATCTACGAACGTGGGATTTTGTTTCTGGGGGCATGTTATGTCAGATTATATAGGGAATGGAATTGAAAGTGATGACTATGCACTGAATTTCCAAGAAGCAAGGATGCGTGGGAAGAGGAAAGGCAAAATTGGAAAAACAAGATGATGACCGGATGGATTGGCACAAGTGGACTTTCCAAGTTTGGTACCATTAGCTTTCTAAAATGGCTGCCTGACGGTCATTTCTCAATTCTTGCATTAAACAACTAAATCTGTCATTTTACCATAAAAACCCAAAACCCAATCACATCAATCATCATTCCTATTCCATCTTTCACCTTATTGATAATGGAAAATTTTTGATATACATCAACATCATCATACACCATTATAAATTTACCATAATAGTTTTATATAATGAATTCGATAAAAAATTTAAATATGAAAAATATAAAATTGTAGTTATATAGAAAATGAAAAGTTTTAGATGTTATAAATGCAATTAGTGTAAAATTGTGGTGTTAGTTTGATTTTAATTAAAAAATATCAAATGGCACTCCTTGGAGTTTTGGTCGTGTGAAGGAGGTAGAATTTAAATTGCAAACAAGTCCCTTGACTTCCAAGCAGTTTCTCAATTAGTTGGATAAGATAAAAACCAACCAATTAAATATTAATTTACGGCAATTTTGCAGCCACGTAAGCTTCCAAGAACCTAACCAATGGCCACCATACTAAAATTCACATATTTTCTTTATATATATATATATATATCATCCTAAAATTTAGGCCTACTAATTGATTTTTAATGACAAATTACAAAATTAATTAAAATATAATATAGATATTTATGCCACGAAAATTAAATATTATTATCCAATTAAAATAAAATAATTTTAATATATTATCCCCTATTGGTTTTTTTTTTTTATGAATTTTTGGAAAAAGTCAATGCCATTGTAGTTTTCTTTTTGGTCAATCATACAGCAGCTTTTCTATATGTCACGTGCCACTTTTTATGTGGTCAACCTCCATGAAATCTCCTAGAAATTCTTCACTCCTTCATTATATATTATTATTATTATTATTATTATTATATATATTAAATTAATTTAAAATGGTATAGCTTTATTGGTTGATGTGGATATTAATGATACGTTCATGTAGTCAATGACGATTATATTTATTCATATAATTATGATATTAAAACCATTTTAATATGTATTATAATATTAATTATTAATTCAAATCTATAATATTAATTACTTCTATATAGAAGTAACAATCCAGGTTGGTACTATATCATTTTGATTTACGATTGATATGAATATTACATTATTATCATTTAATTTTTATTATTGTTAATAAATCTAATAATCAAATTTTAAATAATTATAATTTATTTTTTATATTGAATTAAAACATCTATTAATAAATTTGAGAAAAGGACAACATACAGCATGCATGCCACTCAGTTGAGGTGGGGGCATAAGAAGGCAATCATGGTTTGACATGGTGTACGGAAGTTTCCTTGAAATAACAGGTTATTACATGCTCCCTCCCAATCCATCTAGAAAGCACAAGCAAAGAACATGGAAAGATATTTCAAACCATGATGTCACTGACTCTTTTAACAAACGTGCCTATTGATCTCGTAATCTAGAAGGCTTAGGATATTATCAAATTCATTAATTTTAATTTATTCCATTAATCATATTAAAAAATAAATAAAAATTGATAATTAATTCGAATATAATCGTTTCAAATTCATCCTTGATTTTGTAATATATATTTTAATAATTTTAAAGATGAAGAATTAATTCAATTATGATTATCATGGTCATAATTTCACATGTTTGTATTATTTCAATATTCTTTATTTTTTATCATTATTATATTTATATTTGAATTTATAAAATTCAATTTACCCATCTTAAAGTAATTTAATATATTTTTAATCATTTATCTCGAATTTAAATTCTGAACGTATGAAATATGAAATAGTTATAGTTGGATAACAATTTTTTTTAATTGAACATATTAAATCTCGAATTTAAAATAAATGATGATATGAAATAACAAGCATATGTAAATAAACAAATAAAATAAAAAATGATGATCGAAAATAATTATTAATGCTTATAAATCTTTTATTTTTTTTGCTGAGGATGAGTTAAAAAAATAATGTATGGTATGAAGGATAATCATGAACCCTGTGATCAAAATTTATCATATATTTCATTTTGAGAATTTATATTTTTAAATTTATGATAAAAGTAAATTAGAATAAGATTATTTAAATTTCAAATATAATTAATTGACTTATATAATATAAGTTGATGATATTGGTATTTTGTGATTGCATGTGAAGACTTGTAATATGGATTCAAGCAGTCAATCAAGAACCATCCTTCATTCAAGAAGAAGAAGAAGAAGAAGAAACAGATTGATTCATTGATTTAGATCATACAAAAGTAAAAGGAGATTCAAATTCGAAGAAGTTTTCTGCTAAATCCTCCCAAAAGAAACTATCTTCTTCCACTTTCTCCGATGACGAAGAAGCTGATGATGTAAGGTTAGAAAACAAACCATCCATGCATTCCATGTTTGAACTACTTGCAGTTTTGTCATGGCTAGTAACCTGGCTTGCTTCTTCACTAATGCAATCATAATCAAAAGCTTTGGAACCTTTTCCTGTCAATTCTTGAACGATTTCTCGAAACTCGGTTGCCTTGATAGTTCTAAACATTGTTGGGTTAGAGATGTACGTGATCTTGACGGGATCTTTCTTGTTTTTGGAGGCGGGTTTAAGGCGGTTATTGGGTTGTTGATGATGCCTAGAACATTGCTTATCAGTTAGAAGCTTGCCCATCTGCATTAAAATAAAGATGAGAGCACGTAGAAGGAGATATAGTGTGATTAATGATGATGGGTATTTCATACTTGTGCTGCATGATTTTTATAAGCACTGAGGGAGCGAGTTTCCTAGAATTGGGTATGTATTGAGGAAGAAGATGAACTTGAAAAAGCCAAAAGATCATGACAACGACTGTACACATATATACTTCCATATATATCTATATATTTTCCTTTTCTGGCAGCTAGCACTCTTAGATGGCTGCCTAATTCATGTTCAATGGATAAAATATGCATTTCGGGAACTGGCTGCTGCCCTGTTGCAGGTGAGAGCCATACCCTACATGCCTTGAACAAAACATGAACCACAACCCCCATATATATAATCATCTCTGCAACTGAAAAGTAAGCCTTCAGCCTGTAAATTACATCATAATTAATAATAAATGAAAGAATCCTCTCTTTCTTTCATGATGGATGTTTTTATCGGAATGCTCGATGAGCAAGTTGTTCATATAGTATCAAAAAGGGGCGATTTATATATATAAATGAATATTATTTTTCTATAATGAATGGTTGAAAATTAACTAACAGAATGATATATTCATTATTATTTTTTAATAATTTTAATAATATTTTATATTATGAATGATAAAAACTACGGCGTAAACCTCAAAATTACATGAAAATTCATTTTTTAAAATGCTATCTATGAGCAATTAACAGTTTTTGTAATAATAATAATAATAATAATAATATCGCTTTCGCTAACCGAGTCAAATACAATTTAATCATTGCAAATAGGTTATTGGCAGAAACCATGGCCTTACTTGGACATTTATTTTCGTCATATTATTTTTCAAATAAAATCAAATAAATTAATAGTGAACTTGGTTTGCCATTTATGCTTAGTTACAGTGTAGAAATTCATACAGAATTATATCCAATAATATAATTTTTTTTATTAAATTTAAAGCATTTATTAATTAATTAGTATTTAAATACTAATAATTAATACTAATTAAATATTAATTAATATAAAATTAACAAATATTTAATATTTAATAAAAATCAATATGAATCGTGGTATTATAAAATTTTCTTGTTTGATGAGATAGCGTTAAATCATAATCTTTGTGAACTTGAGTTTTCTGCTGGATCAAGTTTTCAATTTTTGGTTTCTAAAGTTCATCCCTCAAGACAAAATTTCAATCATGGAGGATCGAAACCAGCATATTATGCGAAGATAATACCTTTTGGCCACATTGTTGATCTTGTCAATATGCTTGGCTTCTAAGATCTGTCACCTTTGTGCGTTGGCCTTGATTAAGCAAAAGAAATGGCGATCGAACGCTTTTCTAAGTATAGAACAAGTTAGGATTTAGAGAACAAATGCAAGAGGGAAATGGACTTGCTTCTAATTTGTTCTCCACTTGCTGCCGATTCCTACTTCAAATCATAAAGTCAACATCTTTCTCAACCTCACATCTTCCTCGATCTCAAAGGAAAAAGTATACAGAGACAGATGGGATGGGATGGAATGGATGGAACCTCTGCGTAAAACGACCGATCACCCAAGAGTAATTTTCTCCAACGACACCGAAGCAAACGACTAGTGGTTGGGCAAAGGTAATAATGATAATTGGGTGTTAGTGTCTATGGGCTGGACAGGGAAAGCTGGCTCATACATTGCTATCAAGGAGGCCCGCCTGTCTTTCAAGTGTGGAGAGCAACAAGGCTACAGCTTTATCTCTGCCCTTTTAAATATTCTGGAATCTAAATCGAAGGATTGAAGATTTGATCGAAGCAGCAGCAGCAGCAGAAAGTTCATGATGCGATACAGAGAGGTAACTGCTCTTTCCTGTCTCCTTTGGATAAGCAATTTTCCTCATCTTGATTCAAAAGTTTGCACTTCTTAAAAATCACCTCGCTTATTATCACATTCACAAGATCTTCCATTTTACACGCCCATGACTGATTACCCATTTTCATTCTCTCCATTCTTCGTAGGAAAAAGAGGCAAAGAAGGAAACTTTCAGAAAATATCTCGAGTCTGGTGGAGTTCTTGATGCCCTCACCAAAGGTTTTTGCTCCAATTCTCTCTCTCTCTATCTATCTTTTGCTCTTATGCCATTGTTCTCAAGGACTTGTGTTATATTTCATGAATTATGATTGATTCATTATTCTTAACTTCTTCTCTAGTTCTGGTTGCATTGTATGAGCAAAATGATAAACCTTCCTCTGCCATCGAGTAAGTCCTCATTTCTTTCATATCTGAAATTCTGAAGTAAATACTGATTTCCCCCAGCCATTAACTATAATATGAAGCCAGAAAGTTGAGTAAGTCCTCATTTCTTAACTAGTGATTTCCCCCAGCCATTATATTTGCATTGAGCCTGTGTAATATCTAAATCATGTCAGATTCTGAGCAGAATGTTGAGTTTTATTTGGCTTTCTCCAAATACATGTGATATATTGGGTACTGAACTGAATCCAAATGCAATTAATTACGTTTGTAATCGGAGAAAATTCCAGAAATTATTGAATGAAACTAAACTAAAGCTCCGTTTACTTGCTTTTGGGCTGCATTGTCAAGTATTAGTAGTCTCAGTTAAGTTCTAAATAGCCTAGTGAGATCCAGGGTCTATCCACTAACAGATGGGTTGTTGTTCTTAGTTTTCGTTTTCTGTTCTTTTAGGTTTCTGATGGGTGGATAAGAATGATTTGTATAGATTAACAGATATTTGTTTTGACAGATTCATTCAACAAAAACTAGGCGGTCCAAGTTCACCAGAGCATGAAAAACTGCAAGCTGAAATGACAGATCTGCAAATCAAGTATAATGATCTGTTAGCAAAACACCAGGAAATCTGCAAAGAGGTGCGTCATATTGTGCCATAACTTGGTTTCTCTTTCTCTCTTAAAATGGACAATGGTTTTATCGTAACATATTCAAATCGAAACAATATCTCTGGAACATTGAAAAATTCATGGCTTGAGTGATCAAGTTTGCATTTCTTCCTGCGCCCATGGACACACCGCATCACAAGTTGAGTCTGGATGTGTCTGGCATTTCATTATACGCCTTGTCATGTATTATTTGGTGGGAGAAATTGCTTTTCGTTAAATTGCAGCAATTCAGGTTCGATCTTGTAACTGGAGCAATCCCAGAAAATAAGTTCATAACTTCGTTTCAGGATGACAAACAATTGTACGAACAATGAGGATAGTTGAGCTCCCATTTGCTAAAAAACCCAATAAGTTAGAACAGCATGTGATGATGTTATCCAGGCAACTTTGCTTGTTGCTTTCCTCCAAAAACGAGTCCATTTTAGCTGTTGCATTCCGGACAACTGGCAAGATGGCGCCATGTTAGCAACATTTCAACTTGTATGAATCACAAATGCATTTCTCAACAGGACTAATTCTGATAAACTCAAGCGGCATGTTTCCTGCTGGCTTTACATCGTATTTAATTCTGTGTGGCAGTTGGAAGAAGTCAAGAATTCACACAATGTCACATCAACTGCAGAAACCACCAGCAACGGCGAAGCACAGAAGGATGAGCTCTGAACAGAATGCAGGGGGGAGAAACGCTGCAAGTTGAATGAGTGCTCGATCTGAACTGAACAATTCAGGTGGCAGCAGCAGCAGCATGGTTCCCAAATTGTTGTATTCTATTTGCCTGTATGTGTGTGTTTGTTCATATCCTCATTCTACCCCTTCTCGATCAACTGCTTGAATCCATCCACCCATCCATCTTCTCCATTCCACTGTATTCCATTTTGCTTGCATGCTTCTGTATGATAATATATTATAAAAAAATGATTTATTCGCATCCGACATGATCCATTTGTCCTTCACGTAAACCGCCAAATGCCCATCTGAAGCACACGTGGACCTTAAAAAAAGGAAAATATTACATATTATAAATTAAATAAAAGGAATTTCCATTAAGGGAAAAAAAAGCTTCAACGGTCAAAATCAGGTCGTCTGGCAACGGAATCAAACGATCCAGTGGCTGTCAATCAACGCTGAGAAAACCCAATCTATTCATTCATAGATTTTTTTTGGGAAAGTAGATTTCTTTCTTTATATATCCTCTCTCTGTCGTTGAAGTACAGCAAGAAGTCAAACGAAGGCATAATCGGACGGCTGATAATTGCTCGCCTGTTTTTTTTTGAAAGAATTAAAAAAACCCTAAAAAATCAGGAATAAAAATCAATTCTATCCAAAAACCAAAAAAAAGGAAAAAATAAATTAAAAAAAATCTCTCGCTTCTATACAAAGAAATGGAACCTAACGAAACCCACCACCATCACCTTAGCTCCTCTTACTTCGCCACCACCACCAATCCTCCGCCCACCACCACACCTTCTCCGACCAATGGCCTTCTCTCTCATCAACTATCCCACGATACTGGTGGAGGTGGCGGGGGCGGCGGCGGTGGAGGGGGTTTGTATCCACACTCAGTGGGGCCATCAACGGCTGCTGTGAGTAGTGCGCCTGTCGAGCCAGCAAGAAGAAAGCGTGGCCGGCCGAGGAAGTATGGTACGCCGGAACAAGCTTTGGCGGCGAAAAAGACGGCGTCGTCTTCATCGAATCTAGCAGCTAGAGAAAGAAGAGAAGCTGCTGGTGGTTCTGCTTCTTATAGTTCATCTTCAAGGAAATCTAGTCAGTTGCTTGCTCTTGGTGGGTCGCTTGTATGTTTTTGAGAATTTTCTATCAAGTTCTTTTCGGTTTCTTTTAGTTTTTTACTTTTTAGTTAGCAACTTGTATGATTGTGTTATGGTAATCAGAATTACACTCGTACAAAAAATTTTCTGACCTTCTTGTTCTATTCTTTCGCTGTAGAAACTGGAATTGTTACTTTTTTTGTATGTTGGTTTATTGAGAATGGTGCTAATCGTTTTGGGAAATTGTCTGTTGGTGTTTTAGATTTATGTTAATGGGTTTCTATGAGGGGCGTATTGTGTATATACCAGTATGGGTTGTGCTTTTTCACCATCCTCAAGTATCTGTTTTTGATATAATTGAATTGATGAAGTTGGATCCAGTTTCATGCAGTCTTATCTACTTGATGCATAGAGTCGTGTACTTGAAGTGAAAGTCAAGACAAATTTTCAAAAATAACCTTTGTGTTGCTGTGTTTCTTATACAGTATGTTTCCCCAGTTAAGATGGCTTGGCTATACCTGAATGACAATACCTGGTGTTACTTTTATTAGTTTTTGAGTTATGTGAATGAAGAGAAGGTAAAAGAATGGTTAAATAGATTTTAATAGCGTTTTGTGGTCTCGGGTAATAATCCAATAGACTTGATTTGCCAGCTAACCTAAAAGTCTCAGAAATGTTCTTTTAGCAAGCTAATTCAATATGTGACGAAGTCAGCAATTTCTAATTCTATAGCATATTTTGAATATGATGTCAGTCTTTGCTGAGATAATCTGCTTTTATCTATTGGATTGAACTTGCATCTTAAATACTCATTCAGGATGCTAGTAGTCCTCCACATATCCTTTCTTTGATTAATAACATGTATCTTCTGATCTCGTCTTATCATTTCAAATGTTTTTAATTTTGATATATCATTTGTTACATCATGTCTATGTGATTCACTGCCATAGATTTTTGATTCTTAATTCAGTTTCTGTACTTAAGAATCCTTCCTATTTCCTTTTGCAGGAAATGCAGGGCAAAGTTTTACTCCACATGTTATATCTGTAGCTGCTGGTGAGGTATGGACACTTCTTTGATGTTATTAATTTTATTTTTTTGTTTTATCAATTAGAATCCCTCTCTTTATTTGTGTCTATAAATTTCGTTTCCATGTACATCTTTTAATATAAATTACATTTTACCTACTACTTTGAGTCAGGTGATTGAATTGGTCTCATGAAATCAATTTTGAAGAGAGTATTGATCTCGAATGGATTATATTGTGTAGTCCTATAGATAGACTAATTCAGAATTTGAGAATTTGTTTTATGTTCCTTACTTGTGTGGTTATAGTCATTTGTGGATATTGGATAGTAGCTTTCTTCATGAGGAAAGTGGATAAATTTGGTGCGATTATGTTCCTTACTTCTATGCTTCTTGGTGCTATTCTATGTGCACACATTTTTACATGTTCTAGTACTAGCTCGTGTCAGTTTTGCATTCTCTCTTGGTGTCCAAGAACATATCAGAATGTGAAAATTTATGACATTGGCAATTGATTTATGATTTCAATCCCTATGAGTCATGTTACGGGGACAGAAGATATATTCCATGTTTTGGTGTCAGTACTTTGGCTGGCTATTAAAAGTAATTGCTGAAGACGTTTATTTGGAATGAATACTTTGGCTGGCTATTAATACTCCCGATGTTTTTTATCACCATCTTGTATGGTGTTGATGGATGTTTCTTGTTTAAAAACTTGAATTTCTTGATAATAGCTGCTGCTGAAAGATACATCAGTATCACAAAATGTGTCCGATCCTTTTGTTTGACTAAAGATTATGGTTACATGACATGGTTTTGTTCCTTCCATCTACTAGATAACTAGAAGGCCGTCACTTGATATACTAGAACATAGGTTATCTGGATTGGCAATATTTTTTGTTGATTGAGAATGATGAGTACCTGAGAGGCAAGTTATGTTCCAACTGCCATGCTACTACTAATGGATGTTTGTTTGACAGATAGAGCTATGAAACCTAAATCTTGTGCTGGTAATTTTGTATATGTTTGGAGAGATAATACTACTCATTCCTTGCTTCCATATGAACAGGATTAACTTCATTCCTATGCTGTTCTACTTTGGGTTTAGAGCTGTCATGGTAGCTATTTCATAATTCCTGTTTTAAATGTTGTGCTCATTGTGGATGGTCAGTTTGTATCTTTATTGATGTCTCTCTTCTCCTCTTTCCAGAATAGATACATTCTTAATTTTCATAATGCATGTTTTTGTTGATCACATGTTGAATTTTCATATCTGGAAAGTAAACATAAACCTCTGGTGATCATTTAACACATCTACTTGACATTAGTTATGATCACAGAGCCAATGGCAACGTTATTTATATATGTAGACTAACCACCTCTGAGTTCAGTTCTTGGTAACATAATTTGTTGATGCACAACAGGATGTAACTCAGAAAATTATGGTGTTCTTGCAACATAGTAGACGTGAACTATGCATTTTGTCTGCATCTGGTTCAATATCCAATGCATCCCTGCGTCAGCCAGCAACTTCAGGAGGGAGCATTACATATGAGGTAGTTATTTAAAGTGTGTTCACTTCCCATATATTTTTTCATGTAGGCATGTTATTGTGAAATAAAGGTTAAACATTCTGATAACAAGATGCAAGATCATTGACAATTTTCTCTTGTGTAACCTGTTCGCACATGCTGCTTAGGTTTGATTTCTAGTTATTTTTGTTAATTTTGATAATACATATGGGTGAAAAGCATGTTTGTTTTTCATCATAAAATCATGCTAAGTTTTGGTTGACTACAATTGTTACATCTTACTCTCAAGAAGGTTCGATTCATTTAGTAATTCTTTGTGGAAGTAGAAGCTGGTACTTCTTTGGACATACATGGTCAAATTTTTCATAGAGCTCATATGACAATGGTCCAGGCCAGTAATCTGGAAAAAGAAGCACAAAAATTGCCAAGTAAATTATTCTTTCTTATATTACAGAGGCAATCTAGCTGACTGTTGGTTTGACAAGGTGCAAAAGTGTATTTGTTTAGCCAAATGGAAGATATGCCAACGTTAGGATTTGACCATGGGAAATACATTCATTATGTTACGCAGCAGAATTTTTTTAAAAAAAATGCTTAGTTCTTCACCAACTGAATGTTCTACTTCTATCTTTCATCGATGCATATCATTGCTTGAAACCTAGATCCCAGTAGCTGTTTGTAAAAAGGATCTCATCCTTACGTTCCTTTATTCTCAGTTCTGAAAAGATGATTCAATAATCCATCTATGCTTTAAGTTCTAATGGCAAGATGATGTGCTGTATAAATTAATCTATTTCTGCACACTCATGTATCAGGGTCGGTTTGAGATTGTTTCACTCTCGGGATCTTATGTGCGCACTGATGTTGGAGGAAGAGCTGGAGGGTTTAGTATATGCCTCTCTAGTTCAGATGGCCAGATCATTGGTGGAGGCATTGGTGGACCTTTAATAGCTGGTGGCCCTGTTCAGGTATTTCTTTTATATTGTTGCTTGGAACAATAAATCTGAAGAACATCCTATGACTAGGGACACTAATTTAAATGCTATTTGTAATTGTGTGCTATACTTTGAGGATGAGAGAGATTGAGAGGCATGTTGTAGTTATGGAAATGCTTTGTCCATTTTTTCCCTTACATAGGATGAAGTGATCTTTTGATATCCATGATT